>NTHP01000166.1:987881-1059630 GCA_003416845.1 Oplegnathus fasciatus
AGTTGGACTACCTGGTAAATTCTGAAAATACAGTATGTGTCTGTTACTTGATTCCAGCTATCGGTTGTACTTTTCCATCCAAACTCCATCAAGAAAACAAGCATTTTAAAAGTTGTTTGCTTGTCGTCTTGCGGACAGACCTGACAAAGCATGAATTCAGACTTTTTACAAATCGGCATCATGATGTAGATACTTCAGCATCCTTTTGATCCGTTTATTGCAATTAAATCACAGCAAAATCTGTTTATTTTGGGATCATACCGCTGCCAGATTTATTCAGCTGATGTGTGACTTGCTACATGGCGTGATACAGTGAATATTTATTGATTTTGACACCCCAATGATGAAACTGCCACTCACCGGAGACAGATGAACAGGCGAATATTCGTGGGTTGTGTTTAAACGCGAATAAACACAAATGATCCAGCGGTCAAACTCGCACGAGTAACATGAGGCAAAACTTTGCTTGGCGTTTGGTGTGAACACAGCATAACAATGATGTAGGGGGCGCTAGCACAGCAGAAAAATACATCAAATTTAAATTTCTTCTTTTTGGTAATTAAAATTTTGACCACACAAGTCAAGTGACACAAGTCACAAAAAAAACTTGGAGGATACATATCTACAGTACTAGTTTCTTGGCAAATGTTTTTATTATTGCTGCCTGCGTATGATTTTGTGCAGTTCGACTTTAATTAATAAATAATAAAACTAATAATAAAACTAATAAACTTAAATTAAGTTTCACTATAATACAACTTTTACTTTGTGTTAATAGTCCATCTCAAAAACCTTGACGTGGACAAAAGTACGTTTAGTACAACCATTCTGCCACAGCATCCATCGCAGTACGTTTCTCGCTGACCTGGCTGACCACAGCGCTGTGCTTCATAAAACCTCTAAAGCACAAAAAAGAAGTCAATTCAGCGAGGTGTAAAAAGGCGAGCAGCAGTCTAACCTGTGTGTGACAGGTAGTGTCGTTCTCTGTTCCTGCCACAAGCTGGGAAATAAATCCTGGATGTGTTAATTGCCTCGTCTGACCTGATTCCCTCCGTGTGAATGTCTAGTATGTGACAGACGGAGACAGAGACAGTGATCTGTGGCATGGGACTGCAGCACTGTGTATATGAGTGTGTACGCTGTATACATGTGTGTGTGTGTGTTTGTCGTAGTGACAGCTCTGTCAGTTATCTTTCTGCACTGACAGACAATGCACATGTCAACCAGCAGTCCCGGTGCACACAATGATCACATCTACGTATACTGGTGTAACACACACACATACACACACACAAACACCTAACCTGTCAATCATTTTGTCTGGTATTCCCACTGCTCTCTCTTGCTTTTTGCTCCTCCCTTCTTCCTATTCTACCTTCCTCTCCCCATCCCTCCACTCTGTCTTTCATCATTCTGTTATTTTTCTTTCCTTTTTAAGAAACTGTCTGTTGCCCTGAAACTGGGTCTTTTTTTTCCCTCCCATGGGTCTCCATGATTTTTTTTTTTCCATCTCTCTTTCCTCTCATTGCCTCTCCGCTCTTTCTCCCTCCCACTCACATCTTGCTGACAGATTAAATGTTGAAGGCAAGGTCTGGTAGAGAAAAAGAGAAAGTCTCTTTTAATTGTGTTGATCGCTAATTAGCCGGCCTGTCTCCTCTCTGCGCAGTGGATGTGGTAAAACAGGAGGCCCTTTCCCGGGTCAGCAGGCCACAGCCTCATGCATAACTCGCACACTCTCGCACACATGCATTCGCATTACTTTGTACTTCTGAGATTCGTGTTTGGCTGCCAGCTTGTAGATTTCTCAGTGGAGGCTGGTGACTGAAAAAGTTTAGGAGGGCAGGGTGAATCGGTAACTGTGCAGTAAAAGGGTACATGGTTATGTAAGGAAAATGTTCCAGAAACCTTGGTTTCACCACCCTCTCTGTTCCCCATAGACCTCTCTCCCTTGCTTCCAATCATTCTTATCATTGTTTACTGTCAGCTGTAAGAAACAATTTTGAATCATATCCACAAGCAATGATTCTGGCTTTCAAGGCAGAAACGCACAGTTCATAGTGGCAGTGTAGGAATGCTGAAAGATTAAAAGCAAATTTTATTGGGATCCAGCCAATGACACTGTGACAGGACATAAATGCATCTGTCCTTTGCAGTGCGTTGTGGTTCAGTGGGTACAGCATGTCATAAACACTGCCTGGATTAGGACTTCAATTCCCACTGAGCCCACCTACGTTAAAAATGAATGCACTCATGAATGAAAGTACCCAGCTAATGGCATATGTTACATCATGTTGACCTTATTATAAACAGAAAAACTAAATGGTTGCCTTGCTGAGCTCTGGCTAATATTATAGGAAGTGACAATTTATTGTTGGTGCTCTGTTAAACGGTTTTTGTGTGTGTTGGTTCCCCTCATAGGCTGCATACAAAGCTGGTCGTTCATTATTTCATTCATTTAATTTCATTATTTACTAGTGGACATTGTTTGGGCCTGTTGTGCCTAATGCCTTTCACAAATATAACACAGGCTGTACAAAGAAATAGTTAAATATTGTTGGAAATGCACTTGTTTCTTTCTGAGAGTGACATGAGAAGATCAATACCACTCTCGTGTCTTTTTAAGTATTGACCTGGAGCCAGGAGATGATTAGCTTAGCTTAGCTTAGCTTCCCCCTGGAAGCAGGGGCAACAGCTATAGCTCTGTCCGAAGTTCAAAAATACATCTACCAACGCCTCGTTGTTGCATCTCATTTGTTTAATCGGTACATTAACAGTCATATAAAAACAGCAATTTGTGGTTTTAGGGCAGTAATTATTTCTTGGTGAACAGTCGGGTACAGTGACTTGCTGGGCGGATGGATAAACTTGTTTGTTAAAAAATAGGCCAGTTTCACGTCATAACTCCCCTTAAAACCCCAAACTGTCATGTTTAAATTTCTGTTTGTGTATGGAAATGAGAAACAACGTGTTTGAGGTTGCATTCAGGCCTACTTTTAACTTTGGAGAAAGGCAAGCTAGCTGTTTCCCCCTTCCAGTCTTTATGCTAAGCTAAGCTAATCGCCTCCTGGCTCCAGCTCTGGGCTGAATGCACAGACATGAGAATATGGTGTCGATGTAGTATACGGACAATTATTTTTTCCCACAATTCCTTCACATCCAACTCCATATTCCTGCAAATGCAGATACAGGGCACAGCGACAGCGTTTATAAAGTTCTGGATGACATAAGGGTCAGTAGTAGCATGGGATAAGCATTTTATGGGAGTTTGGAGATCAAGCAGCCTTTGCAAATCAAATTTAAGACTACTGGAATTCATTTAGTCCAGAGTAAAAATAAGTACTTAAACTCAGTGCTGAGCTGATTCAAAGAGACAGAAAACTATCTATATATTCTTCGAAACTGTCAGTCTAAACACTTAGGTCACTGTTTATGTGGTTAATAGGGAAGGGATTATCCGGATATTAGTTTCAGTGGAAGGCAGCATGTGTTAGAAGTGAAGTAAATAGTGACTGAAATGGAAACCGTATCATATCCAGAGACATGTCAAAGAGCAAGGTTTGATACCTGTGTCTAAATATTATTAGTAATTTTAAACAAACCATTCAGCTTCATTAATCAAGTAGGATATTTTTACCTACATTACTTATCCTCTGTTGAATCCTTGTTTTACAGAAACCATCTTTTCTTGCTGTCACTTTGAAACTTAAACTAGGATCCAGTTTTTCTCTTATTTTTCCACTTTCTTCTTTGTTTATGCGAGAAGTGGAATTGGAGTCATTTTCAGACAATGCAATGACAAGATTTACCCTGTTATTTTCCTTTCCCAGCTACCCGGCTACTCTAATCACACTGCAGGAAAATAATTTCAGCCGATGCTCTCTGCAGATCCAGAAATGACTTGTTAGCAATACTCATTAAAAAACCAGTGGGTCTCGTTGGTGGCAGGCAATGCGTCGGCCTCAGTGGGGGATGCTAACAAGCTTTTCTCTTTGTGTCCTTCCAGTCACCTGGAGTCGGAGCGCAGCGTCCTGAAGAGGAGAGAGTGGGAGAGGAGGAACCAGGAGGTCCAACAGGATGAAGACCTGTTCTCAACTGGATTCAACCTGTTTGGTGAACCTTATAAAGTAAGAGTGATTGATTAATGAATAGTTAATAATTAGATGATTAGATAGTTAATAATTTATATGTAGTTCAACATTTTGAGAAATATGCTTATTTGCTTTCTTTCCGAGAGTTACATGAGAAGACTGATACCACTTTCATGTCCGTGAGCTAGGAGGTGATTAGCCTAGCGTGAAATAAAGACTGGAAGTTTGTCAAGGAATATTTACAGCATGTAACTCCACCTAAAGCCACAAACTGGCATATTTCTGTTCATGTACAAATTAAATAAATGAGATACAACATAGTTAATTATTCAGCTTTGTGGTGTTGGGAGGCATTTTTTGACGTTGACGTGAGCCATGCTAACGTTAGCTGCTCTAGCTTCCCTCCACTGCTTCCATTCTAAAGCCTTGGACTGGATCTATTACTCCAGGGGAGGTGGGGTGATTTTAACTTTATGCCTATATGGGTAATTTTTCACCCTTATCCCAGTAATAATTACAGCTGCAATTATCGACTGTTTATCGGCAAGCTCACTGGTTCTTCTATAATTTCAATCTTGTCTGATTTTTATGTGGAGTTTTTTCCCTGGGAAGAGCTGCTTGTCATTCTACTTTTTTTAAAATTAATTCAGTGTGAATTTTTATTTTAAAATGGAGTAAGCCAAAAATATTTTTTGCTAATCTGATAGATGGAAACATGTTAACACCAACATATGGGCCTATTTGTGAACCAATTTGATGACAGAAACAAATTAAAGCCATTAGGAGAGCAAGACCCCCATAAAGGCTCTGCAAATTTGCTGTTGAAATGTCAACTACAGGTGGGAGGTGGTATTCTCCTTGTTTTTGTAGCCTATATTTGTTTACATTATGGAAAATTGGCACCATTACAAGTGTGCCGAATTAGCTATAAGAAGTTCCTGTTTACAGTGTACCCTTGGATGTACAGACAACTGTCACTGGATTAGTTTGATACTGAAGAAAACTTAAAAACATGGTGATTGGCAGTGAAGTTCTGTAGTTGTCAGGGACGTCTTTTTTCTATGATTTCTAAGCAGATTCATGTGCATTTCTTCACGAGGGACGTGGGAGATAATGATATCCTTGGGAAAAGTAAGTCACACTGAATGATATCAATGTCTGTTTTATGTCTGTGTGTTAAGATTGAGTTGAGTCTGAGTGATGACTCGGAGAAGAAGTAGGATTTTTGACTCAAAATTCACCTTGCCTCACATCTCTACCTCCGGCTTTTGGCTTTGTCCTGTGCAATGTCCATGTCTATTACAGACTATATCCTGAAATTTCCCGATGGTTGAAATCCCGCCTGAAATGATGAGTTAAATTACAGAGGAGCACAGTGAATATTTCATTCCCCACCTCCCTCTGTTATGCTAATCCTGTCCGAATAGTGCTTAAACTAGGTTATTTACTTCCCATCTCCAGCTCCGTACGTAACAACAGTGGTATTCTCATCTAACTCATAAAGAAAGTGAATAAGCATATTTCCCAAAAACTATTTCTTTGTATCTGACACAACCAAACTTACAAATGTCAAGCAAACAGTAACCGTCTATCTGTTTATATGTAAGGACCGAAATACAAAGCAATCCTGTAAGCTATCGTCAGTAAGCTGCACACAGCTCACACTCATCTTTACAACCTGGCTGAGCTGTGATTCCTTAGACACAGTGCTGCTTTCTCCATACAGAGTGCTCTCTCAATGCTGTTTAGGAGACAGTTTTATATTTCGCTGTTAAGTTTTGATTGATCTCTGCGGGAGGAGAATGGACATACCTGACACCAGAATTTCATTTGGGCAAATGGAGTGAATTTACGACATCTTAATCAGCGAGGATGGGCCACTCTCCTCTAAAGCAGCCCTGCTTTGTGATTTAGGCTCATATGAAACAATTTTGCCTTGTGCAAGCAATCAATTGAAAGGAATGTTATTGCTAAGCAACAATTATCCAAACATTTTTCGTACCATAATGCCCTTAAATGCTGTTTTTGTGGATGATAAAGCTGATGATGGCCTATGGATCATTATAGTCTTTATCATAACCATTTTTTCCTCATGCTCTCCCCTTGAGGCCCATAGTGTATCTTCAAGCATAAGGTTCTGGTCTGTTCTGTTCCCAGGTACTTGAGATGCCATCATCTTGTTTCTTCTTTAGCTGGAAGTGAACTAGTCATGCATGAAGTCTATGGCCACTCTCCTGCCCCCGTGTATAAAATTGATTTTGGTTTGTTAACTCTCATTTGCTGCCGCCAGGCACTTCAACACTTGGTTATGCCGCCAAGTGTATCGACCTTGGGACAGACTGGCTTTGAATCTTGACAGAATATGTTTAACTGCGGCTGTGTCTGAACGCAGAGGACACGGGGGCTTCTTACTAAGACGCTGCTCCAGGTTCGGGGGTGATGGCAGCACATGAGAGGTTGTTCAGATAATGAATCTAATCCTGGGTGCCTCCATACTCCAACTAATTGTTTCCAACTAATTAATGGTGCTGATGTGAGGTCAAGATGTGTGTGTGTGTGTGTGCATGTGTGAGGAGAGAGCAAGGATGACTGTGGATTGGGCTGTGTGACGGGTGATATTTCAGACACCACTGCTGCTATTTAGATAATCTTGAGGGGATGATGCATTTTGGCATCTGTTTTAAGGGGTTTAAATTATTACAGTGATTGGAGCCAAAACGTACAGAGCCCTGGAGTGTGCATAGAGAAAGAAACAAAATATTTAGAGGCCATGTTTTACTACATTGAGCGCTCGAAATGCTAATGCGTGCGCACGAGATACAACGTTGTGATTAATTCATTACCACGTTTTGATTAATTCGTTCGTAGGAATTAAATAATTCTGGCTGTGTACAAAGCCAAGTCTTTCATTCCAGCCGGCACCTGCTTAAGGCACTTGTCCTTGGTGATAGCTATGGATAGAGACTCTTTAATTAAGCTTTACTTTAGCTTGGGGATGAGTTATCAAGACATGTTGACAACACGGGGACTGTCCATTGTTCCGACACCCCAATAGTCCAAGTAGTCCGAAGAATAGTCCGTCGGACTAATGGGATGTCGGAACAATGGCATGGCAAGGGATTATTGTTAGTAAAAGGTACTTGATATTTGAAGCAGGTGCACTTCATGCTTCAGGGAGAAAGGCTGGTCTGTTGTGCTCTCTGTATATACACTTATCTTGTGCGCACAAATTAATCAAAACGTACTGACAAATTAATCAAAATGTGGTAACGAATTAATCAAAACGTGTGTGAATGAATTAATCACATGCGAACGAATTGTATCTTGTGCGCACGCAATAGCATTTCGAGCGCTCAATTTAGTAAAATGTGGCCTCAAAATATATTTTTTTTCTCTCTATGGCCATTACGGGACTCCGTAAAAATGAGAAGATTGTTTGTTGTAGTATCATTTCTGCAAGTACTGGAAGAGCAAATACGGTGTTTCAGGTGGCTCATCAATTAGATGACAGGTTACAGCGGTGACACAGAGGATCCTATTCATGTGATCGTGTGATCAGAAGCTACAGAAACCTCAGGTTAGGGCTGGATAAAATCTTTGGTATCTGTTCATGTACCAGTTTTGGTTCAGATTTTTCAACAACGTTTTAAAATCTGCTCTTAAATCTAAATCTTTAATATATATTCTGATAAATCTTAAAATCTCTTTCCAATCTCAATCTGCTGATGAGGACTGTGTGGTAGCGCCAAAAGCTCCAGAACAAGCCAGTAAGTGGAGCTTGAGTTGAGATTGTTTTGTCAAACGTTTTAACCCCTTTTTTAATGTAACAAAATATGATATCTGCTGAACACCTCTCTCATTACACATAATAATTTTATCCATTGTTAATATAAAAATATTGATGTGAGCACCTTTAGAGTTTATTATGAGTTAAAATTTAGATACAGTAAATTCACATATAATCCAAGCTCACTGAGAATTAACACACACTCAGTACTTCCAAAAATGCCAAAATGAATTTAAAAAAGAAAAGAGAGGCTCTAGAGCTGAGTTTCGATGTGAATCGAACCCTTTTCTCATTTTGTAATCACATACCAGTTAACTGAAGTATGCTGCTGTGCAGAGGATTTCTACATCTCTCTTACAGTGATTAACTTAACAAGGGAACTATAACTGAAGGTAAAAAAAATAATTCAGATAAAACTTGGAGCAGTGCTACATCTTCTAAGTGACTGGCCCAAAGGGGTGACTGCATCATTCTTGGGGGACAGCATGTTTACTTGTTTCATATTCCAGCTCTTTCCAACTAATCTTTCTTCCTCCGTACACTTCCCCCAGTTTATCTCTCACTGCTGCTAAACTTGAAAAACGGCTTTGGCACACCTTGCTACTTTCTTCTGCTGATTTATTTGCCACACTAACAATTTCATTTTTTTTTCTGAGGGTGTTGCTTTACTTCATACAATTCAATGGATTTACCACAGCCTCTACAACCTCACTGCACTTTCTCTGTGTCTAAGTGCTGACTGAACTTATTGAACTGCTCCTTTAGAGATCTATATCGGCCCTTTTTCATTATCACATAGGATTTATAGAACTTTTATCATTCCCGGTCTCTCTCTTCTTCAGTTTTTTTCTACCATCAGTCCCTCTCTGTACCTGTATATCTATCGTTTGTCCGTCACTCGAGTTCTCTGTCTTTCCCTCTCCCTCTCTCCAGTATTCATTCTCTCTGTCAGCTATTAGCTAATCCCTCTTCTAATCCTGTTAAAGAGCGTTATGCTGTTAGCAGCTATTTGGGATGATCTATTCACACACACACACACATACACACATAGGTATTCATCCTCTCCTTCTCCTCTGTTTTCCATTTTGCCTCTCTGTAAATGTGTTTTCTGTTCCTCTTCAGCCACCAGATCTTTTATTCATGAGCCCGAGATGGAGAAGAGATGGGCTAATTTATTCACAGCTAACTTTGGCTCGCCACGGTGTGTAGTGTTTGTGTATGTGTGTGTACACACAGAAATTACATCTGTTAAGATTATTTGAAAGCAATTCTCTCTTCTCTTGTATGAATCTTTTGTAAATAAGGCTTGATTCTTTGCCCTGTTTCATTTTTGGGGGGTATTTTCATGCTTTTCCTGCTTTATTAGAGTATAAAAATAAGGCATAAAGTGAAGTAAAGAAAGACATGGTAGAAGAGATGAATGATGTTTCCAGTCACATATGTTTGAGTTGAGGTTTTTATGGACCACAGAACCACAAGGATCTGTCATCTTAAATCCAGGACTATTATAACTATGTTTTTTTGATAATTGCAGAGATATTCTGTCAGTCTGTGTTCTTACAAATTCCACCACAAATTACGTACCATATTTTGTCAAACAGAGAGGTCATCTAATGACACTCATCCCATCTAAATCGACATCTCAATCATTTCAGGTTTTCTTTTCTTCCCCTTCCAGGCTGAGAATTGTGCAAGTTGCAGTGGAAATGATTAGTTAGAGCTTTAAAAGCATATTAGGTGAAAATTTAGGAGACTCATCTGGCTATTGATTTTTGTGGTTGTTAAAAACGGCGCTTGAGAGGTAAAGTTATGTCTCAGACACTAGATAATCCTTGGGATTTGGTCCCATAAATCTGAGCCCTCCATTATCTTGCACAAATGCCCTGAATTTAACATACATGGGGGGTTAGATCACTTAAATCACATGAGGTCCCCAAGGAATTCCATCCAGTACGCATAGGGCTTTACTCTAGAGCTGAAACAATTAGTCTGTTAATTAATTAGTTGATCAACAGAATATTGATTGTTATCTATTTTGATAAGTCATTAATAGGTGCAGTAACTTTTAGCCATGCTAGTGCCATGGCTCCATTTAATTGCAATGTTGGTTGGTTCACCACTTTGGTCCAGACTGAAATATCTCAACAACTATTGGATGGATTGCCCTGAAACTTAGTGCCGACATTCATGGTCCCCCAGAGGATGAATCCTAATGACTCTGATGATCCCCCGATTAGCGCCACCATGAGGTTGATATGTGGCTTTGAGTGAAATGTCTCAACAACTGTTGGATTGATTTACATGAAATTTGGTTCACACAATCATGTTGATTTGTGGTAACTTTCAAATTTCAAAAAGGTTAAGTTCACGCTAATACGCTAACTGAAGATAGTAAACATGGTAAACATACCTGCTAAACACCATCATGTTAGCATTGTCATTGTGAGCATGTTAGCATGCTAACATTAGCACATCAAAGCACCTTAGTTTTCTTTGGAATGAAAAAATGGGGATTAGGTATCTGGTTTCACTTTCACTCCAACCACGTACATCAGTGCTCCTCTACATTTTTTCGAGCGTTGGCACGCTGTCGTCAAAACAACCACCACGTCCTGCATTGATGACATACTTTCCTGTTACGTCCTTGTATGGGACGCATCAGGACGCATTAGCGTTTACACTACAAAAGATGTATGGTCAAATGCGTCCCCGACCACCTCGGCAAGTGGTTTGAGTGATCGGATCACAATGCGTCTTGGTGGTTGTTTACACTTGTATTTAGTGCTGTCCACTTGTGATCCGATCGCCCAAGACGCATGTTAAAAACAACTGTAAACAGGGTCTTGTTTCGATATTTTTTGACATTTCATAGGCTAAACAATGAATCAGTTAATCAAGAAATAATTGTCAGATCACATTTAATATTACTGGTACTTCAATGTTCCTGATGGGTGTGTGACTTGTACCAGATAACAAACCATCCATTTCAGTTTCACCTGGTTCATAAACTACAATCAAACCAGTTTGATTATGAAAAAAGGGCATCACAGTAAAGCAATTATCATCAAATGATGCTTACATTGCCCTCCATTAGAGCAACTGCAAGGGTGGTGTTATACTAATTTGTAAGGTTGTGAAGAGTCTAACACACACAGACAAACACACACACACTCAGAATTCCCTCCTCAGCAATAAGACCTCTCCATGGATCGTTGCCTGCTATAACAGTATTATTTGGTTATTGACTGAAGCTGTTTGCATAGGAAAAACAAAAAACCCTCACACGGACACATCACCAAGATCCATGATTTCTAGTGAAGTCAAGAATAAAGGCTAAATAAATCACATTCATTAACTGATACGTTTTTTGTTTGAACCTACAAATGATTCTTCTGACCACTGTGGAAATAAATGTCGACCCTGATAGCCTCACAGATCTGCATGATTGGTGTTAAGTTCTGCTACAATCAGTGAAGAGATTAGTCATTATTATTACATGTAACTTGATGCGCTTTCCTGAAACATTACCTAAGATTAGTTAAGCTCCAACTTCCTATGAACATAAATTCATTATTCATGAATTCATTAACCTCTCCGAATACAGGCAATTTCACCCTGTCTTGAAAATTAGACAGAGGGTCTTATTCATTCCTTCTCATATGTTTCAACCTTTAAACCTATCGTAGCTTTATTTGACGCTATCACTCCATGTTTCCACAGAGGTGATTAGCAGTGTACAGGGTGTCAAATACCTAGACTTTATGGCTAAAAGCTATTTACCAAACCACAAAAGTTGTGTACAATAAACTCACATTTATCCAATTCAGTGTTTCCAGTGTTCATCATTTGTCTGTAATTCATGATAAAATGTCACGATTAAATTACAGGCTGTAGATCTTGCACAATACAGACGTGGCTCATGATTAATATTTGCTGCACAATTCGTCGCTCAGGTAGAAAAGAAATGCCAGAGAACTGGATAGAAATCTACTTGTCTTCGCTTTTTTTTTCTCTCTTTCACGGCTTTTTGTAGGAATCTGGTTCCAAATATAGAACTGCTGAAGCCGCTGCTGATTGCCTTGTCCTTTCAAAAAATGCCAAATGATCAAATCATGTAGTTTCATCATTAAAGAAGCCGTCAATGGCTGACACAAAAGGTACTCTTGGGCTATTCTGAGGAACATCTCAGCATTACCACGTAGCAGCTGAAGGTGCTATACCGTCATATATCAGTAAGGCCCGCACTGTCCTCCAAGCGATGATTGCTTGAGAATCTGGGGTCAGGCTAATAATGATTCCTGCCCCATTAATTTTACTGCTCCAGCCTGGACTGGACCCTCTTAAGGGTGGCATGTGTTTAATTAATCATCTCCTCTTGATGTCTGGTCAGTGGTCACCCTATCCATCTCTCACTGTTCCTCTCCGGATGAATAAAGAGGGCTTTTCATCAAGCCTAGAGAAATGGAAAAATGGAAGACTTAATTAATACTCTTTTCTCTCTTCCTCCCCCCTGTCTCTTCCTTCTTCCTTTTCTCCTTTCAGACTAATAAAGGTGATGCGTTGGCCAGCCGCGTCCAGAACACACTGGGCTCCTACGAAGAAATGAAAGACCTGTTAACCAGCCATTCTAACCAGAGCCACTTGGTGGGAATCCCCAAAGGCAGCAACAACCTGCAGACCCCGACCACTTCAACGACAGAGAGACCCGCCGTGGAGTCCCAGCTTTTCAACGAAGCCCTGAGAGGAGGCACAGGTGGAGGAGGAGGAGCAGAGGGTGGTGGGGACAAGAGGGCGGGAAATGCATCTTCCTCATCTTCAACTTCCATGCAGCCTCCTGCTTCGACCACCTCGTCATCAAGCGCCACAACGGTCCCACATCAGAATTCGAAAAAGTCACGAGGCTCCATGGACTGGTCAAGGGCAGGCCACGGACAGAGTACCCAAGGAGCAGGCCTCGTTCTGGGGTTAGGACAGAACGGGCAGGGGCAGGTCACAGCAGCTACGAGTGGAAGAGGGAAAATGTCTTTGTTAGAGGAACAAAGGCATGAAGAGCTGTTTAGCTCACTTAAAGATGAACTCGGTCTGAAAGGAGACTCAAGTCCTTCTTCCTCCTCTTCGTCCTCCTCTTCCTCTTCCTCTTCTTCTCGGAGAAGGCACTCTTCCCACCCCTCCAAAACCCTTCCTCTCCCAGGTGAGTCCACAGAAAGAGAGTAAGTGTAGAGTAAAGCTTTAATGTCCCTGAGGGGTACTGAAGCGGGACATGGTGTCACTCTCAAAAATTCCCCATAACGCCATCACTGGATTACAACTAGGAGGCTGCCATGAACATTTTTTCCCACACGGTTGCTCGTAATTACGGTCTAAACTGTATAACGTGAACGTGGCATAAGCTTGCTGGCTCTAGCTTCATATTTAGCATAGAGTCATGAGAGTGGTATCTTTCTTAGTTAGTAGTGGGGAATATCTCAGAATGTGGTTGATCAAACTTGCTATTCACACAACAAAAAGGGGACTTCTTCTATTATGATATTCATGGAAAATCTTTGTGTTTGCTGGAGCCATGAGTGCTTATGAGTAATTTCAGTGCAAAACAGACTGTATCACCTTTTGGGCGGGATTTATGAAAATTAACATCTGCATCTGATGATAACCACATCTTTCGGCTGATTTCTAAACCACCAAGCAACACATAATTTACTTTGATTGTGATTGGCTCCATCCATCTGGGAGAGGGAATTTTTGGCATTCAACCTTCATTAGATTTTGACGGCACAGGGCTGAGCAATATTCTACACCAACAGGTGTTGCTTTGGTTACTTTTGACTTTTCTTTTTGGTTTTCTCCTTTTTCCTTCTCTTACACAGATGGTGGCAATTTTCGATCTTCCACCATGGACGGTGGCCATTTTAAGTCTTCCACTAACACAGAAAATGGTGGACATTTTAAATCCTCCCCGTTTGAAAATGAGACGGGTTCTCACCTATCTACATCATCCTCCCCGCTGGCTTCCACATCGGTTCTGACAACGCCGACTCCTGGTCTAACCACTCCCACATCTGGACTGACTACCCCAACCTTCCCACCTGGTAGCCTATCAGGGAAGCCGATCGCAGTGCAGCAGAAGCCCACAGCGTATGTTCGACCAATGGATGGCCAGGACCAGGCGCCTAGTGACTCTCCCCAGCTTAAACCCCCTCTAGTGGCCACAGAGGGATTTAACAACAGTCAGGCTTACGGAGGAAACTCTGGGAATGTGAAGAATAAACTGCCAAAACTGAGTCTCAGCCACACAGGGGAGGTAAGAGAACAACTTGTAAGACTTGGTATCTATATGAGATTGTTTAGTGATCGCGTACTGAACATGAATTGATAATGTTAGTCATTTTTTACCAAGTAATAATTTTTTAATAAACTAAAAAATAAAAGATTTAATAATAGCTTATGTGCTAATTATTGTCTCAAGAGCTACACGTAAAAATATTTACAGCTCAACAGAGGACCAAATAATTTCCATTAATAATCATGCTTAGTAGAGAGACTGGCAGGGATAACAAAGATTCTTAAATAAAGAAACTCATTCTTCACTAAACTAAATAGATAAGATGCTTATATATGTCATGATAAGATCCTTTGATTTGATATAGTCTCAGCTTTTTTGATTACGTCACAATGTGACAAGTGAGTCTCCATAACTTTCAGCATGTTTGCACTTTGGGCCACACCCCAATGAGTGATGTAACACCAGGGGTTTTGCTTTGGACAGGTGATCGAAGCTTCTGCTGTGACATCACTAATTGGGGTGTGGTCAGAAGTACAACACTTTTACAAGTTTCAACCCGTAGAGAGCAGTGTAGCAGCACTTTTCTATATCTCGATTAACTGTTGATTTAACAAAAAAAAAGAATTGTGTAAAATATATTAAACATTTTAGACAGTGTATGGTTATCTCATACTGCACTGACAGAAATAAAAACTCAACCAACAAAACAGCAACTGCTGTTGCAACACCTCCACCACCAAATGAAACTGCTGCATCATACTCAAACTAACATCATGTATCCACAGGAAATTTAGAAAGAGAGATTTTCCGCTTTATTGGGACTTAGACAACTGATTTGGCCATTCAAAATAAATATGAATGACAAATGCACCTTTAACTCTTTATTTTGCATTGTTTGAATATGACAGCCAAAATATGTATGTACGTAAGTTTATAGTATATAGGATAATTGTTCAAAGCAAATTTAAAAACACTAATTATTATTTCTTTACAATGTCATTTACCTAGTTTCTTTAATTTAACCATGTGTATAATCACAATAATAACTAAATGTATTATTATAATTTCTTTCTTAGGAAATAGCACTTAAATGACTGTATATAATGTTTATGCTTATGCTGGAGACATGAATGCTGGATTAAACCCCTCCAACCTTAAAGACACCTAACATTATTCTAAGGGTATAAATCACACCTAGCTGGCAAAAATATAATCTAAAATGTATTCATGGGCGTTTGGTTGAGTTGCTTAACAGTGACACATACTGTCTGTGCTTCTGATGTTGGGGGTTTGAGTGCGTGTTTGCATTTTTCGAAAACAACAGCAACTCTGTCTTTTTCAAATCCAGCTCTCTCTATTATTTTGTTAAATGATATCATGTTGAATATTCACACATTTGTCTAATTGTAACGTCAGATGAATCTGACAATAGCGGACTCCTCCACCAGTCTCTCACTCACTCTCTCTGACTCACTCACTTAACTCTGTGACCTGCTCTGTCTCTCTCTCTCCCTCTATCTATCTCTCACTCACTTTCCTTTTCAAAACAGCAAGAAACACCAGGCTTGATGATGTGTGTGTATGTGTGTGTGTGTGTGTGTGTGTACTGTATGTGTGTGTATGTGCTGTGTGAAACTGGTTGACAGGCGAGTAGTCATCCATATCGAGCAAGCCAGCTGTTCCTGTGCTTTGATAGAGCTGGTGTGTGTGTGTGTAGCACTCCAAATGAGCCCGAGATGGAGCTTTGAGCATATGGCACCGAGAAGGAGAAAGCAAGGGAGACAGGGGAGACAGGGACGGAATTAAAATATACTTTACTTTCAACACTTTCTTATGGGGGGTGAGAAAGAGAGTAAGCACATTCATGGCCGTGAGTGGTTTCTTTCACTTTGTTTCACCCACACATCCATGGATGCTCTGTTATCGCCTGCTTACCGTTTAGTTTTCACTTCTCTCATATTTATTCCAGCGAGAGTTAGTTGGAAGGAAAATGTAAACTCAATACTGACTGAGGGGGAGGAAGAGAGGGATATAAGAGAAAAAGGGGAGACTGATGATGAGACATGGAGGTGGGGGGGGGCATGAGGCAGAAAGAGTAAGGGGGGATAGAGGAAGACAATGACTGACTGATTACAGCACCTTATCATTGATGTATTTGTTCTGGTTAGATTAGTTATAGGATGTGTTCTGCAGCTTAAACAGCAAACAGCAGCAATCAGAGGATAGAACCAGACACCAAATGAAAGACTTCTGCTCATTTTATGCCTGCAAACAAGGGTAGAAAGTCCACATTTTACCATTTTTATTAGTGAATGTGTGAACTGAAAGTTTAGCAATGTAATAACAGTAATAACAGTGGCAGTCCTGATGTGTCACGTGAATGCAAAACCAATAAAAGGCATTCCTGTGGAGTGAATCAGCATGATTGATTTTCCATTTAACGGTTTTCAAATTAGTTCAGGTGGCATGAATGTGTTTGAAATACTCAATATTTGGCTCACGGTGCTGTTGTTGAGTGTTCAGTGATTTTGTGAGTGTGTGTGTGTGTGTGTGTGTGTGTGTGTGTGTGTGTGTGTGTCTGTGCCTGTGTGAGCAATAAGCCTTTAAACTGCAGTGGAAGTCTTCTGTTAGCACTATAGAATTATTGATTAGAGCCCTTTATTCCCAAGTGTGTGTGTGTGTGTGTGAGATAGAGAGGGGGGAAGAGAGAGAGAGATACTGTAACACTATTGATCGTTTCCTAACAGTTACAGTAGGCTTAAATTTACCGCTGGCCACACACACACACACACACACACACTTAGTTGTTGTCAGCAGCTCAAAGTGAGGCACTGCATGATTTTACTTTGGATTGATCCAGTTTGAGATATTATGATGTTTAGCTATTACTGCTGTAGTTTCATTACATACACAAGCAACCAACAGCATGTTGATATCTGCTGTGTAAAAGTATGAAACTTACACAAGTGTGATGTGGGAACTTACAGTACTTACATACACTGAGAATGGACCTTTCAGTGAAGTAGGAGACATAAACTTTAAAGATATTTCCATATTTATAGGTAGATTTTCAATTGGGGGAAAAGGAGTTCATGTGCTTTAGGAATTTTTAACCAGTTCATTAAACTTTTTTTTGTGGAAAACCACATCAGACACAAATTATTATTTTTAAATGTCGTAAAACATGTATGGAGGGGACCTTAAAAGCCCATAAAAACTTGGCTTCAAATTCAAAGCATCTTTACTTATTGTGTACGAAGAGTTTAACGCTCAAAATCTCAACTAATCTGTTTTATCAGGACTATGTAGGAGTGGTTTGATCAGATTTGATTGACAGTGATGAAACAACCCACCAACTGTCATCAGATTCTGATTAAAATGCTGCTAAATCCTGATTGGTGCACGGACGTACGTGACATCACCTTTTTCCACCTGAGTCCCGCCCACTTCAAACCATTGAAAAGAACTCAGGGAACGAGAACAATAGAGCTCAGATATGTGAAAAAACCACAACAGTTCAAACTTTGGGAGAAATATAGTGTGTTCATGTGGGACCCCGTCACTCATTGTTAGCTGATTGAGAAAATAGGTTGTCAGGTCCTTTAAAGCAGCATGAATGACTTTTTTGGCCACTTGGGGACAGCAGAACAAACTGTGAAAACAACATTTACATGTATTACCTTATAAAGCAAACATGTTAGCAAACAATTGCACATTTACACATCTAGCATACGCAGAGCATTCATTTGGAGTTCTGTTTCAGCCACCCACTGAGTGTAAGTCCAGTACTCACTCTTATTTTAGCTCTGATTTTGGTCTCCACTAACTCCTGAGGGAAATATCTGGCTCTTTAGTTGCTAAATGCTCCGCTATGTTCACCAGCTAGTTGCTAACTGTGTCTGTCTGCTGTTTTTAGTGCTGAGCAGGCAGCGTACAGTGAGTTTTTAGAGGTTTTTTTGCTGAAAACAGCTGCAGCTGCGGCTGGAAACAAGGTTAATGAGAGCAATGAGACTGAACTGAAACAGTAAAGTTGTGGGCTATAAAACCAAAACAATGAGCTAAAAGATGCTAAAACGTATGATAGAGCTGAGGGGAACTGCAGAGTCGAGTGATGATTCTCTGTGGGATTGTCACCACTAGCCACCTTGTCCACATTACATGTAGACATTTGATCCATTGTTAATATAGAAATATTGCAGCTTTAATTTGTGACTTAGCTAATAGATCAGGCCTTCTTCTTAACAAAACTATCAACAAAAAGCCTATTACATTGTCTTTCAAAATTCACATAACATGTAAAAATATCTTTAAAAAATCCATTATAATTGACTAACTCTTAAGTTATCACAAAGCCACCTAATTTCAACAGGCTTATACAAAAATCCTTTTCTAATAAGGAAAGAAAATCTAATCTTTTATCCTGTACGGGGAAAATGAAGCAGAAGAAGACTTTACAGAAACACTTGCTTCACATGAAGTCAAGCTGTCACTATGCTTTTAGTGACATTCAATTGCTTACAGTCTCCACTGCATTCTCATTCAGGTAAACAACATTCAAGTCAAGAGGATATACAAGGATATTTGTGAGACCCTGCCAGCGAGGCTGCAAGAAGGTAAACATGGAGGTGACAGGTGACATTTCCAACAGCACTGTGACAAGTTTCATTTACATGTAGTTCAAAGTATAGAGCTGATGTAATTTCACACTGATTTGAAGGCCTGCTGTGGTGTTTCCGTCAGGCGTGTGTAGAGGTGCACACGGCGCCTCACCACTAATGTAGCGGTAAATAAGAAGCAGGGTAGACTAAGACCTCCAGTCAGTAATCACCATGAGGCTAACACCAACCAAATCAATTCTGCTCTCAGAGAAAGCATTCATTTATGCCTTTTTGCATGAAAAGATCCTGCCTTTATATAGCACACCAGCTTGATAAAAGTGAATGTGGGAATATACATTTATAAAAATGTGTGTCAGCTTATGAAGCTGGTTAAACTGAATTTAGACTCTCTGCTACATTTAGCTTCTTGCCCTCTAACGGGAGGTCTATCAAAGTTCTTTATGTTTCAGCAGAAACTGGTGTCTGTTCTCAGGCAGCAGAAAGTACTTAGCAATATATGCTGAACAGGTTACATAGGGACACTTTTACAAGGCAGTTTGAAAGCTTTAAGTGATAGGTTGTGATGCAAACCAAGTTTAAAATTGTTAAAATAATCAATTGTCACGGCACAAGAACCAATCACATTTAGTCAGAATGCGTATTCTAAGATGTACCTTTTGTATTTTTGCTCCTACTTCAAAAGATGAAAGACAGTTGTGCTTGGATTTAACAAATGAACTGGCCCATGTCTTTCAGTTTTTACACATTTGAACAAAATATCACATTGAGCAGACTGCAAAAGGGTGCGAATGTCACCTGAAGTTCTGGTAGGTTAAAGACGTAATGTTGGCACATGTGTCGCTGCCGCTTGAGGGAAAGCAGCTATAAGTGTTGCTGGAAGGTGCCAGATGATGTCATATACTCATTTGCATATTAATTTGCTACATCAAGCATCTTTGAGTCAGATAAGCCAGTCCAAACAGCATCAGCTGTACTGATTTATTGGCAAATGCTGGTGGAGTCATTGCATTAAGATCCCTCTGCCAATTTTTTCTTAGTAGTTTACAACCTTCTTACCAATCCAAACAGCACTTCGACAGCTTTTTAGAGTGAAGGGACATTTTAAAGCTGCACTAATCAATATTTATTTATTAAAAATGCATTAAATGACTAGTGATGAACCCACAGAGAATTATCCCCCAACGCTCTACAGAGCCTTTTATTGTCTTTCAGCTCATTGTTTTGGTTTTTACAGCCCTCAACTTCAACTTTACTGTTTCAGTTCACTCTCACGGCTCCCATCAATGCTGTTTCAAGCAACATCATGCCGCTCATTTCAGCAAGAAACCTCAGATAAACCCACTGTACACTACCCACCAAGCAACAAACAACAGACAGACGAAGTTTGCAAGTAGCTGATGAACACAGCGGAGCATTTAGCATCTGCAGAGCCAGATATTTCCCTCAGGAGTTTATGGAGAGCAAAGAGTGAATATTGGACTTACATTGATCAGGTGAACAAAGACACAACTCCAAACGAATGCTAATGTTGCTCTGTGTTTGCTGGATAGGCAGCTCTTTGATAACACGTTAACCATAGCATCTTTATAAGGTGACATTATGTCAGCGTTGCCAGCTTGCTCCGGTGTTCGAAAAAATAAATGAATACTGCTTTGAAGATGATGTTTGTCACACAGTTATGGGCACCATCGAGCAAAGAAAATGTATATTGACAAATAGCATTAAAGTGGAAGTGGTCATGTTTGGAACAGTGAGGGAGGACAGGGGTGAGAGAGAGTCAGACGGAGAGAAAAAAAAGAAAGATAGTTTAATGTTCATATATTTTGCTGTATATTTTGCTGTACCAGTGAAGTCTCTTTGATTTGAAGCGAGTGGAGAATCAAAAGTGAGAAATGAAGGGAAATCTTGGAGAGAAAATCACCAAAGATAATAGATGAGGACAGAAGGTTTCTACTGACTGACTGAAATTAAGCTGCGGCATCTGCAGCAGTAAAATATCTGAATTAACATGAGACCTATTCATGGAAAACTGTTTGTTTGTTTTTCAGTGGATTCAGAGCCTCAGAATAATTTACTCCACACTGAAGAAGTCAAGAAAATGCTTAAGGAAGCTTTCCCTGTTTGTACATTCATTACTGTAACAGTGCAGATGGATAGTCGGGCAGACACGGGGGAATGGCGGTAAAATGTGGAGAGAAGGGTGCATATAAAATTACAGTGTATAGAAACACCTTCTCCGAGGAAATAAAGAAGAGGCGAGAGAATGTGGCGATGAGGGGAAACGGGGATAAAATATTTTCTCTCTTCCAGCAGAACTAGAAGAGAGTTATGAGGAGTCTGCCAATGCAGCAAACAGCTGGCTTCATTTGCATAATACCCATCAGGCCTCTCTTTCCCTCGGGCAGCCTGTCAACTCACGACCGAGACATACACGAATACACACACTCGTGGCACCACCATTCACTCTATCAGTACCTATATATTTATAGGCGCCACAGATCTTCTAGAAACTTGGAGTAGTGATAGTGTGTCAGTGAATTCAAAGCTCCTCTGTGACTCAATGAAAGCTTTTTAACGGTTTAATTTATTTGATTTTCATAAAGAGGACTAATTGCCTCTGCAGAGAGAGGGAGATGAAACGATTCAGCTTTTATGCTGATAATAAAATGATCATAAAATCATCTTCTAGAAACAAAGAATACAGTCCGATGAATCAAATACTCTTGAGTGGCTGCAGTAAGAGAGAGAAGAGGGTGCTTGGGGAGAAATATACTTTAGCCAAATAGCATGGGGGAGGTCTCCCATCAGCAAGGTGCTGCTGGGGTGTCATCACAGCAATAGCTGCCCTGTGATAAGAGAGATCACAGAGGAGAGAGGGCAGCAGCCGGGGCTAGTCTCTGTGGGTTTTAAAGTTCAATATTTTAACAGCTTTAAGATCCTCTTCAGGTCTGTTACGAGATAATCTGGAGAAGTAACGAGTTCATGTGAACGTGGTGTTAGATAACAAAGTGGTGATGTTATTTCATGTCATGTGACGGGGTACAAGCAGCAAGAAAGCGAACAGCATGTCAGCATCCGCTAAAACATTGCTGACAGAGTCAAAAGTACATCGCAACATTTCTCTTTACATTTCACAGATTGCTTTTTCCTAAGAGAGAGCACACACACACGCACACACACACAGCATGGTGGTTTTATGATTGCGGTTGCCACAGAACAGTTAGTTATATAGCGATGCTGTTTATAAGAGACAGAATATGATTTCAGATGAACTGTTTACCCTGAGGATTAACGTTATAGCTCTGTTGACTGGATTAGCTGCAATGATCAGCATTGATCTCTGCTGTCACTATAAGAGGCTGATAGTGTGTATTATCGCCCCTCAGAGTGCTGTCATCTCGCTCCTAAGTAAATCCCCCCCTTCACACCATCTGAATTGGACATTTTTCAAGAGGCTGGCCAGATGAAACTGCTCTTATTTAAAAATTTCCAGCCATGCCATGCCGGTGAATCTGAGGTCCGCGGTTCAAGTCGGGGCGCCCGACACGCAGCGGCTCCCGGTGATCGGCGACCGGGGGTCACAGCAGTCAATCCCTGCACTTTAACTGCAGCTTCCACACGGTCTGCTGGAGTGATTTGGGGGCTTAGTGTGCCAGCAGTAGCATGTACCTGATGTCTCGGGTTCACACAGTCAGGACTGAGTCTGTGACATTTTAATAAAAGAATTATGAGAGGGTGGAAGAAGTATCCAGGAAGTGTTTAAATAACAGCAGTTTCATCTGTCCAATTCAGATGATGTGAATCTACAAAATAAAACTTAAAATAATGAAATCAAATCATTCGGGGTCTGGGGCAGTTGCCTTCTTTGCACTGTTCATAATCCAGCTGCGGCGATGATGATATGTTTTGTATGAACTAAAAGGGTGAAATAAATGTAGTGAATTAAAAAGCACAGTGTTTCCCTCTGACATGTTGTGAAGTAGAACGATAAAGTAACATCAAATAGAAATATTCCAGTAAAGTACAAATACCTCGAAATTGTACTTACGCACAGTACTTAAGTTAACATACTTAGTTACTTTGTACTGCTGATTATGGGTAAACAGTTGGTTGAGAGCAGGGGCTAAATCTGCTGCAGCAGTGATGTGTCTCACAGTCAGGAAACCCAGTTAGGCTTTGAGAAAATGTAAATCCACATTTCTAGTATTTCTTTCTGGCCCTTTTTGTTCATTATATCCCACTGTATTATCTCTTCTGATCGAGCTGGAGCTGCCGGTTCTGGAAGTGCATTTATTCTTTTATATGCCCACATGGTGCCAGATAAAGTGGATTGCCCACTCTCCTCTAAAAAATAGCTAATATATCGTTCCAGCGGTAAGTCCATGTGTCGTGCTCTCATGAGGCTGTGAGCCACTTCACATAACACGCTACAGAACTTAGCGTGTGGTAATATATGACTGAAATTCTTTATGTAATTTAATAAAACAGGGATGTAATTTTTTAGGATCATTCCTCAAGATTCCAGATTATTTCCAAATTAATTTTTTTTTTGCTGACGTGATTGATACTTACATGCTGCACAGTTCTAATGCAACAATATTAATTCCCCAGGATGTTAAAGTCATAAAACATCCCAGTTAATACTCATACATCCCGACTAGTAAAATATAATAAATTACTATGCAACTTCATTTTAGACAATAAAAAACTGGTCTGACTATTCCAGCTTATGTCTGGTACCCATAAAAATATGGTAATAAAAATCTTTATTGCTCTTGGCATTACAGAACAATACACGGAGAACCCCTACTGCTAGCTCTTTAGTATTATTCATTAGGTTCTGATACAGGCCAGTTGCTGCTCCTAACTTTGTGTACGTGTTTGTGTGTGTGTGTGTGTGTGTGTGTGTGTGTGCGCGGTAGGGCCTTTTAATAAAAAATGCCCCGCTGGGCTCTGCGTTGCCAGTTTGCCAATCAGAGCATAGCCACGATATGCAAATCACACACACACACACGGATGTAAACACACACACACACACACACAGGAGCGGGCGCACAGACACACACACGCACGCAGTGGGAGAAGGAGTGTTTTGATCTACCAGGGCCATTACAGACATTTTAAAATCCTATGAATATAAAAAAGAGAGAGAGGGAGAAGGATGGAAGTGAGAGGAGGGAGATGAGAGAGATGGGCGAGGGAGCATCGGAGACAGAGAGAGAGGGAGGAGAGATATGACCGGGGAGGAAAGTGAGAGGAAACAACATTTTCTGTTCTTTTTCTGTTTATTATGAAGTTCTCCGGGAGACTGAATGGGAGAATGCATCAGAGAGATTACATGGAAGATAGACGATTAAATGGCTCCCTCAGTCTTTCTCTGCCAATTTCTCTGCGTTTTTCAGTTTCGTATATTGTTCCTTGATATTACAGGAGTCTGGCAGCGAGGGATGAACCTCGCCGTGTTCGGCACAAAGCCTGAGATTTATGGAAATGCTCGGTATCAATAAACATGAAGCGTGATTGGTTGATTGAACAAAAGGACTCCTGCAGTCAGAACAAATGCCTCGTCATTGTTAGTCGTGTGTGCGGCCGGCTGCATCACTGATGATTTAAATGGACATTAATACAGGAAGAAACACACACTTACAAACTCGGTCAAACAACCATGACTGATGACTAACAAGACAGTGTTATTTGGTCTATGTGATACATTATTACACACCAGGCATCAAATCATCCGTTTGTTTATTAGAACAGTTTGGTCTCCGACCCTTATTTTCCATTGAGGAGAGAAGAGAAGAGGAGAGGAGAGGAGAGGAGAGGAGAGGAGAGGAGAGGAGAGGAGTGGAGAGGAGAGGAAGCTAATAGGGTGATTAGGGGGGAGGAGAGCTGCTGTTGAGAAAAAGACTTTGTGTTGGATTATTTTCTCCTCTTAGGAGCTTACAGAGAACCAGTCGGTGTTTTACACCTTAGCTCTTAACACCCCCAAATCCCCCGATTTAGACTTAAACTGCATAGAGAGGGAAGAGAGGAAGAAGGGAGGATGAGTAAGAGAGGGGAAAGAAAGGAAGTGGGGGAGAGAGAGAGAAAGAGAGAGAGAGAAAAAATAGAATAACGGTTAGACTGATGAGACAACAGACGAAGAGTCAAGGAGGGAGATTAAGAGAGAGAAGTGTTCATTTACAGTTTATACTGCTGAAGTAATCACACATTTTCTAGCTTGCAGGAAACAACATGTTTGTTTGGAATAAACAGAAGAAACAGACAAAGAAAACACTTAATTAATCACACAGGTGATAGAGGGAGCTTCTCAAAGTGAGAAACAACTTCTAGGTGCTATGTCCCACTCACAAAGGAAAATGCGGAGGCTTTGAATGACACAAGTGTGTAGCGTGTGTTTGCGTGTCACAAGCTCGGCTCACTTGTCATCCTGCGAGTGTGTCTGCACCACCGCGGTGTGAAATACTGCAGCAGTGCTTTTTGGCTGCAGTGTAAACACACACAGCTTACCTGTGAAGTCACACGCGTCTCACCTCATTTTATAGCTCTGTGGTTGTCAGCGTCCGGGCTGAGAGCCAACACTGGCACCTGCGATGGTGCTGAGATGTCTCTGCTGGGTAACCTGTGCAGATGTAGCTTATTCTTTAACACCTTTTATGGTACTTCTACCAGACAGCGAGGGGGAGACAGAGGGGGAGGAACAGTGCAAAGATATCCACCTGGGACCAAAACACTCCAAAAATAATGTGTAGATTATTCTTCAAGTTGGTCATCAGAACAGACTCTCCAGCCACACTGTTAGTGCATTTTAAATCCTCCTTTCATAAAGGAATTAGAATTTTTTTATCCCCCTGGCTAACTTATCTTTTAAGTGATATGAGAACATCCACCAGAAACCTCCATGTGTCCTGCTGCTGTAAGAGCTCCATGTCAAACACTCTGTTGGGAGATAGTAGGCCACGAGCATTATATTAAAGTTTAGATCCTCTTACCATTTGGAAGTGTCACAAGTTCTCATTTCCTGACTTTTTAAAGTAACGCTACTGGTCTGCCGTGTTAGCAACACTGTTTATGTTCAGGTGTTGCTCTTTTAAGCGAGATTATGTAACTTTTGAAAGGATAAATAACGCAATTTTGTTCTTACAAATGAAATGCTGAACTCATAAGCAATAAAACACAGCTTTGTTAAATTGAATATGCTCAAACAACAGCAAAACTTCTTATGTGGTTTGGTATGACCAGTAGCTGTAGTAACTTTAGATGTATATCGTTGTTTAACTGACATTACTGACATTACTTTATAACTCGTCTTTACTTGTGCGACTGTTACACCATGTTTGAACCTGTCACAGGTGAAAATTGGATGATTTTATCACAAATGTAAAACAAGAAGTGAACATAAAGCTCGTCTCCAGAAGAAACGTTTGTTGTTTACTGCTTGTGGTCACATTTCTCTTGCTGTTAGACAAGTGATGATGTGTTTTAAGCTACTGACTCAAGAGAGGCATGGAAAATGAAACATCAGCCATAGTCTCACTTTAAGTTACATAAATCATAAAATCATAAAAAAAACCCCCACTATATTTAATATTTTATCTGGCATTTTTATTTGACTAAGGAGATATTCTGTATTTCTCACACTGCTCATTCCACCTTAAGACAACCTGATGCAGTTACGCTGTGCCCTGCGTTTCATTACAGGAGACAACATCGTACTCATCACTGTGTGTACTATATGAAAAAGTAGGCTGGAGCTCACTAGCAACAAGAAGAGAACTACAAGCTACTGTATCACCTTTGTTTATAAATGTCTCCTGCTAAAGCCGCCTCCATATATCACATCTCCTCTCAAATGTAAAACCACAGTTCATCTGAGCAGATCCCCACAAGTGAATACTGAACTCGGGAAGGCCGCCTTCCAGTACTTTGCATCATATAAAAGAGGAAGGAACTTCAAAGCACAATGACACTCGAAAGCCTCATCCCATTGGATGAATTTAAACTTTTAAATTTGAACATTTCTGGAGATGTGAGTGACTGTTTCTGATGTTGTTTGTGTGTGATTGTGTGCGACTGGCTGTGTTTCGTTGTCTATACATATATATATATATGTATATATATATATATATATATAGATATATATAAAAACATATATTGATCTTCTACATGTTCATTTCAGTTGCTCAATTACTTGAGCAAGTGGCTTGTTATTTACCGACTAATGAGCCAGGTGTTAACTGGTTAGCCTCTTGCTAAGGAGGAGTATATTTTTAGAAAGAGGACGAGCCAACAGCTTGTCTTCCACTGTTGGATTGTCCTCTAAATAAAACACTCAATACGTCCTGATGTAAACAAGCTGTTTTGTCTTTGCGTCCTGTTGAAGATTATATCCTCCAAGGTGAACACGCTATATCCTGAGAGACAAAACCTCCAGCGATACTGGTGGCAAAAGTTCCACTTGTTAGCAGAATGCTAGTGGAACCCAACTGAAGTAATTAGCATCATCAAAAACAATGCTTTCTGACTTTGAAAAGGTATTTAGTGGTCTATTTTGCATGCTGAAGAGATCTACCATGCTGCTTTTATTCATTACAGGCCAATACCCGCTAACTGTGTTTCATCGTTCTTTGGTTTTGTTTTTTTTAGAAGTGTGTACTAATCTACATGAACTGTCCCACGAGTGGAAGAAACAATGATTTGGTTGAAATGATGCCATTGATTTTGTGGACAAAAGGGATTTATTCAGTCCTCTGGGAATTATGTGCGTGTGTGCGTGGATAAACATAGAAATGTATAGAGGGACACACACGCAGACACACACACGCACTTGTACTGCTGAGGACCCCTCCACCTTCCAGCCGTCCCCCCCCCCTCAAGAGGCACTTATTTAGCTGGTACACAGACGTCATGCTGAGAACCACACACAGACAGACCACACACACAGCAAACACACACACACACTCAAAACACATCCTGCCAACAGAACAAATCAAATATACTCAGCTTGAATATTGCCTCTGTACACACACACGCACGCACACACACCTGTCAATCATTCTCTTTTTATGCTCTAATTAAAACAGAGGTGCGTGTGTGTGACTATATAAAGCCCTTTTCTTTCCATTAATATAGCCGTGTGTGTGTGTGTGTGTGTGTGGGTCTTGTATATATTTTTAAAGGGGTGTTTCTTTGCCACTGAATGTGTGTGTGTGTGTGAGAGAAAGAGATGGAGTGTGTGTGGGTGTTTGTAGGAGGTGTTCTGTTCGCAATTAATCACAGTGGTGAATCTCCCTCCCCTTGTCGTGTAATATAGATGTCATCCACAGCAGCAACTCCACTGCTGCTGCAGGAGTGGCTCAAGCAGTGTTGTTTATCTTAATAGCGTTTAATCACATTTTCTTATACTATACCATAAGTATACCCATAGGTTGCAGTTTTACACCATTACTATAGATGGCCCACCAACACACAAGCCTATTGGGTACGAATCTGAGTGCAACTTTCTATAGTTTCTTCAATAGTTTTCCATTTCTATTGCTGTTATTTATTTAATGACCAGTAGTCTTTATGTCGTCCAGGTTTGTCAACATGTTTCTCAGGCTCCACCCACTCAAGTTTGTTGCTCGGTTACAGCTCTTCTCAGTGCTGTGTGGGCGTGTACAAGTGCGCTTGATTGACACCTCCCTCACACTCCTGTTAGTTTTGTTGCACCTTAGCCAGTGCAGGATAAATAAACGACACCTTCATCATTCTTGTGGTGGAGTTTGGTGATGTGACACTCACATCATTCTCAGCAACACTTCGCCCAACCTGAGCAGAGGTCTGATCAGACAGAATAATTAGAAACACCTGTGTGGAAAAACTACACTCAAATCAGCAGCAGCGTTATAACAAGGAAGCACAATAAGTTGAACCTGGGAAGTCTGAAACTGACAACACACAGCAGCCTATTGTGTTGTGGCACATGTAGCAGTAACAGCAGGGACAGATGATTCTTGTAGTGGACGGTTTGATCTGAAGTATTTTTCCGAGAAGAGAGGCTAGAAAAGATGCTGTAATGGGGTGAAAGTGAGCTGGAAACTCTCGTCTTGGCTCGCTTGATGCTGCGCTAGGTGAAAAGTGGAAATGGAAGGTCGCTGCCAGTTGTTGTTGTTGTTGTTGTTGTTGCTGAGGAGATGATGTGCTGTAGTCCTTCTCATATGTGACCGTATGTGTTCCTGTGCAGAAGGTGAGTGAAAAAGAATCATTATTCTCTCTGAGAATCGATGCGTGGAATCTAGTCAAGAGAAGAAAAAAGATCTGCAGGGACTGAACGGTACAATCGCAAAATTGGTTTCAAAGGGAGATTTTCATTTATTGAAAAAAGTGACATAAAGAACAAAGAAAAGACTGGATTTTAAGTACTTTGAGAAAGTTAATAATAACCACCAGTTAGTCTTTATTAAAATGGAAACAGCATTTCAGCTATCAGTTTATCCATTGTGTAGAAAACTTTTCCTCATTTTCGTGGCACAGCTCCTGCAGACGGATGACTGTGGGTCTCACTAATACAGATTGAAGCGTTTAGCTTGGCTAGCCGGCTCCAGGATGTGATCCATCAGAAAACAAGGCTAATGTTTTCAGCTAAACCACTCCTGGTGCAATTATATGGTCCACTGGCATTGATCATGGCTCCTCTTCTTCAATCTATTCTCCTCTATCCCTCTCTCGCCCCCTTTAATGGCTAAGTCAGTGTTAAATGTTTGATAAATGAGTTTTGAGACCGCTTTCCCATGGATTTATTAAAATTCTATAAAAACTCTCTTTCCAGTGTGTGTGCATGTGCGCCAGGGAAAGAAAGTGATGTGGAAAGGTAGACTATTATACTTTGTGTGTGTGTGTGTGTGTGTGTGTGTGTGTGTGTGTGTGTGAATATCAAACACTCCGGTTAGAGAGGCTGTTTTTTTAGACACACAGCTCTGAGATATCCATAGGTATAGCGTATAACATTTCTATATCTATGAAGATATCACTGTGTTATTGTTAACATGTTAGCAAAAAAATGCCTATTTTCACACCCAGCAGACTCACAGCAACACTTGAGTTAAGTTATAATAAGTAATAAGTAATGACAAATGTAAGCTTACAATATTCACGCTCCTTTCAGCTCCGTTTTGGTTGCTAACTCCTGACAAATATGTCTGCCTCTAGCTGTTAACCAGTTGTTGGACTCTCTTCACCAGCTAGCTGCTAACTCTGTCTCTCTGCCATTCGGTGCTGAGCAGGTAGCTTAGAGTGGTTAGAATTGAAGCTTTTTGGGTAAAAACAGCTGCCTGCTGCTGCTTGAAACACAGTTTATGTGAGGAGGCAAGACTAAACCAGACAGTAAATGTGCTCTAAATCTGTAACAGTGAGCTAAAAAAAAGGCTAAAAGCGAGTGTTTTAGTCTCTAAAGAGCTGCAGAGTTGGGTGATAACACTGTGGGTTTGTGACTGTGAGTGACCCCTTTCATGTGTAGTGATTCAGCGTTGATAATATAAAAAAATATTAAATAGTGGAGCTTTGAGATTTTTTTAAAATCAAAATGTATAAGTTGGCTCAGTTGGATGGTTGAATGTTTAGAAAGGAAAAGAAAGAAAGAATATGATGCACCATGCTGGGCTAGAAGAGACAAAAACATCCACACACACACAACTTAGTCTGAACTTAAAATGACCCTCTTTTAAGGCGGGGAACAACCACAATCTGAATCTGCGGGTCCCGAGTAAAGCATTAGACACACACAAAAAGCACTCACACACACCCCAACACATGCACATGCTAGTGGAAGGCCAATTAGCGCAGGGTGAAAGCGACGGGCTTTTTTGAAGCAATGTTTCAATGACGACATTTAATTGGATGGTAAATCAACTCCTTATCTGCCTCTCCACAGCTTGGTGTGGGGAGAATGAGATGGAGAAAGAGAGGGAGAGAAACGGGAGGGAGAAGAGAAAAGAGGGTGAGACGGAAGAGAAAAAGGGGATTGAGAGGACAGTGAGCGAGCGAGAGAGAAGCAAATGAAAAGAGAGAGAAAGACACAAACTGGTACATGTATATGTGTACAGTAGGATAATGTAACCTTGCCAGTCACTTATGCTAGTGGCAACTCTGGGCTTCGGCTGATTGGAAGCAGTTAGACAACAACATAGGAAGCCAACCATGAACACCATGATGGATGTGCATCAAGAAAACCTACAACTCAAATCAGCAGAATGAATAAAAGTAAAAGTAGCAGGTCAGTATTATCAGCCAACACACCTTTTCCACTGCAAACATTTACACATGTCATAGCAGGAAGAGCTTAGTTGTAACTAATCGAAACAACGATGGCTTCTTTCCTTTTTTGTTTATTTAGTTTATCAAATCTTTTTTTACTCTGAAATATCAATATTGTATATATAATATATTATATACTGTATATAAAATCATCAATAAAAATCTGCTATTCTTCAGGCTATCAAACACCCCCCTGCAAGCAAGAAAAGTGGCTGTAATAAGTTACAACAGCAGCTTAAATTTATGTTGGTTGCAGCGGATTAAAATAGTGACAAGTAGAAGTACATTAGAAACCTCTCAAACCACAACTGGAGCAAAATCCTTCTCCTGTTTGCCCCGTTCATAAGCTCAGTATGTTCCATACAATTATAGTGTCAACTAGATAGAGGTAAAATACAGCGCTTCCATCTGAGCTTTGAGGAAGGCGATAGCACGACATCAGACACAGCAACAAACAATACGCACACACCTATGACCATCACCATTAAGTGTTACATGATGCAGCGGTACTATGATGTATGCTGTTCAGCCACCAGCGAGAGCGCCGGAGCTCGTCAGGGAGAGTGATGGAGTGAGTGAAAGATGAGAAAGATTGTGTCCTACATATCGTCAACATTAAGAGTACCGGCTATAGTACCGTGACTATGGAAACCACTTTAGTGACAGGTACAAAGATTTCTTTTGCAGCATATTAAAAGATGTGTAGTTTGTAGGAGCGCCACAAAACTTACAATACAAGCCTAAAAACCAGCTGACTTTTTATTTGAGAGGTGAAGTCAAAGAAAGTGAAAGAGGGCACATGGGGTGATAGAGCTACTTTTATAAGTACTCGACGATCTTTAGATTATTAGGCAGACTGACTCATACACAAACATGCCCACATATCAGTGTACACAGTGAATCACGCACAGCAGCTGTTGAACACACACGCACACACACACAAACACACACACAGTCTCCTCTGAGGGCAGTGCTTGTGATCTATCTAGCATGCTGGTAATCCCAGTGATGGCGGTCACTCCAGCTCTGTAAACAGCTGAAATATGGATGATAAAAGGAGCAGATGAAACTGAATAAACGAGAAGCCTATGGACAAAAAATCCTTGAAGATTTTCCAAACCCTGTTGGACCTCAGTCTGAACCGCATACGACTCAGAACTTCAATCGCGCCAACCGGGTGATTGACAGTTTTCATTTGACTTTGACATTTTTCATGACAGCAAAGCAACAGTTTTTCTCCGTGGCACAGTTCGGTCTCTCTGGTGTGGAGGAGGAGGCGTGTTAAAAGATGAAGTTCGGTTACTTTGTCTAATTTAGCCAGCAAAGTAAACCTTCTCCTCATCTTCCTGAGAATATCCTGAGAAAATGGCCCTAAAATGAAACAGAAATAGGAGAGGATGAGCTAATAGCTCTCAGAGGACAGTGCAGGAGAAAGTGTTTACATTCATCAGGCTCTAGATTTGATTCTGTTTGACTTTGTCTTTGCATATCTTTCTGTTTCTTTGCTCATTATCCTCTCTCATTCTCTCTTTTGTATCTCTCCTTTTCTCTCTTTTATCTTTTTCTGTCTGCCAATCTCCAAGTCAAATGTTACTATCTCTATGTTATTGTAGATATGAATAGGCTGGATGTCTTCTGGGGTGTTTTTATTAATTCATATTTTGTCATCCCACATGCTTCCACTGAGTCATTCATCTCTCCCTCACACACACACACACACACACGGAGAGAGACGCCTGTTTCTTCCGTCTCAAACACATTACTGTAATTACCTCTTAATGATTTTTAATTCCAGTACAAAAGAAACAAGACACTCTGGTGGATTCGAAACATGAAAAGACACAGTTGTATAAAAGGAAGTAATCTGAGTGGAATCACATTAAATCTGTTTGTTATGCAATTTTATAGGTGCCGCTTGTGGAGTGTAAACTGGCTCCCCGCTAATGTGACTAACTGATGTAATAGCGCTCATTCGGCCAATCAGAATCAGAGTTTCAGGCCATCATTCGTGTCCTATGTGGGACATCTGAGAATAAAGGCCTTTTTTTAGAGACTGACAATTATCACTTTTCCACCCTCAGAGGTATTTCAAATATATTTATTGTCTCATGAAAAACAAATCCAGTGCAGTCTCATGGAAAGCAGAACATCAAAGATTTCTGTGTGTAAAGTTTTTACACTTTATCTTTTTGGTTCAGTTCAGATGAACTCAGGTGTTTTTCCCTGTTTGGTTCAGTTCTAAAGTGAAATGGACCAACCACATCATTGTATGATGGTAGATTTTAATGATTTTAGCTTGAATTCAGAACTTAAACTACTACTAAATCTATCTGCGACCGTACAACCGATCAATATAAAAGGCAAAATTTATTCCAAGATGATTTGGTAGCCATAGTAACACTATGCACATCACCACAAGAGTGTGGACATTTTCCCTGATTCACCAGGAAGTGAAAAGGAGTTGAAACAGTGATGTTGTGTGTAAAACTGTGCTTGTTTCCTACTCTGTGTATTTTGGCAGCTCCTCATTAAAACGTAAGGTAACGCAACAACAACACAGTACTACCCACAACGCTCATAATCAGTTTTTTCTTCTGGACATCAGAGAACATAGATATACGCCTTACTCTGAACCAAGTGAACTGAAAGTACAGATGTGAAAGTGACCTTAGGTGAGAATGAAGATGAGTTCCATTTCATGTTTTATTGCTCATTATATGATGATTTAATAGCTACACTTTTTAGTAAAATGCCCGTCACTTCTGATGAGTCCCTCTCGGTGGATGATTAACTTGAGGCAGTCCTTTCTTCACAATGTTACGTTAGATGTAAGAAGTTACGTTCATGTCGGACAAATGTTTTACCACTATAATGATATTTTTAGAGTCCATGTGGGTTGAACACTTGTGCATGACACAATTGTAAAAGACAGATTAGTCGATCAACAGAAAAATAACTGGCAATTGTGTTGGTATTGATTACTCGTTTGTGTCGTTTTTCAGCCAAAAATGTCAAATATTCCCTTGTTCCAGCTCAACTGTGCTGCTTTCCTCTTTCCTGCTGAAGTATTTTCAAGTTTTGGACTGTTGGTGAAAACAAGCAATCTGATAGCACCACAAAATGTGATGTGCATTTTTTCACTATTTTCTGATTATAGGCCAAACTATCAATTATTTTGATCTCTGAGAAAATAATCAGCATATTAATCAATAAAGAAAGTAAGTCAGCTGCAGCACAGTGTGTGTGACTGTGTGGATAGAGGCTTTTGTGTGTTCCTGTATATCCACATGTACCTGTCTATGACTGAGTGTATCTGCCTTTAGATTGGTGTGTGTGTGTGAGAGAGAGAGAGTTGGTGTGTCCATGTGTGTAGACGTCTATCTATCTGAGCAGCTATTTCAGAGAGAAAGGATTTCTGCCTCAGTAATTGCCTCGGCTATATTTTCCCCCTTCTCTCTCTCTCTCTCTCTCTCTCTCTCCCCCTGTCTCTCTTTCTCATTTTTCTTTGGTATCTATTTTCTCTCTGAATTTTGTCCTCTCTCCTCCTGCAGACTTCCTCTCCGGCTTTCACTCATCTTTCTGCATTTCTCTTTTATTTTTCCCTCCATCTCTTAGTCCTTGACATTAACCGTGATCTCACGGTAAGATCAATTGGGGAGGCATGCACACACTCACATAGTATATGTAAGAGACACATGTCTATTAAAATCCATTAAAGCCAGTTTCTATTCACTCTGCTCGGAATAGACTTCTATATTTGAAATGACTAAATGGTGCGATGTTTATTATAATACATACAGTGTGCCATCTGGTTTAGAGGTCCATACTGCAAACAGGAATCAAACCGCAAACCCTGGTCGTGTCAGCGTCATGCTCCAGTGAACTAAACACAACCGTGATGGACAGGGATGGTTAAAGTGAGGCAGGGAGAGACAGATGTATAGACGGATGGATAGAGACAGAAATAGACAGACTCAGCGAGCCTGAAATGATATGAGTATTTCCATTTTTGTCTGTCAGCTGTGTTTCATACTCAAGTGGGAAATCACATTTAAATGTTCTTGTTTGCATCCATCAAATATGGCACCTTATAGTGTGAAACTATTAGGGAAATGACACAGGAAGTGTCTTATGTTGCACCAAGGGCCCACTTCTCATTGGTTTGGGACAAACATGTTTTCATTAAATTGCATGTAGTATATTTTTAAATCAGTACATCACTGTCAAATTATATAATGTCTATCCACCATCTACACTTACGTTACTATTTTGAGGAATCATTAAATCTTTTATTCTCTTTCAATTTCAATTGGAAAACACTGTCAGCTTCCTGTTTTGTGCTGTACAACTATTTCCTTTTGTTCCATAATAGACTTCGTGCTAAATCCAAACCACACTACAAGTACAGGATATTACTGTAACATCAGTGCACTTATGTATTGAAATGCCACAGTGGAAAGAAGTCTTACAGCTTCACTAACCAATATTATTTATATCAGCAATGGAAAAAAGACTGTGTCATGTGAAAGGTGCCACTCATAGCGATAAACCCACAGATAATTATCAACTCTGCAGTTCTTTCAGCCTACGGAGCTTTTTAGCATCTTTCAGGTCATTATTTTGGTTTTTTACAGCCCGCAATTTTACTGTTTTAGTTCACTCTCACTGTTCTAATTAGCCTCGTTTCCAGTCGCAACAGGTCGCCGTTTTCAGCAAAAATAAAGAAACCCACTGTACGTACACAACACTGCACCAAACAGCAGACAGTTATCAACTAGCTGGTGAACATAGTGGAGCATTTAGCAGCTGAAGAGCCAGATATTTCTCTCAGTAATTGGTGGAGAGCAAAACAGAGCGAAAAGACGAGTATTATTATATTAGACTTACGTTCAGCATGTTGCCAAACACTCAGATATAAATAAACGCTAACTCCAAATGTTAAACTCCTAATCAAGGGTAATGTTGCTTGCGGTCTTCTGGACATGTTAATTGGCAAATCTTTGCTAACATGTTATCCATATTAACTATGCTGATAATATGTCAGTGTTGTGTTTATAGCTTGTTATGCTGCCCCCAAGTGGCCTACTGTACATTGTCTGTATTATGCGTTCGGTGTGTGATACAGACAGTGAATTCACACTCATGTCGATTCACATCATATGTGTTGCTCCATAGATCGGCTCACCAATATAAATGTTTTTGTTGCACATCTGTTTTCTCTTGTCACGCTCTGTAAGATTTTTACGTTTTGGTTGAACCTCCAATCTTTCGTTGGAAAGCACACGTCTTCGTCCTCCCACTATGGTTTCCTGTTGACTCACTGTCTCATTAATATAATGTTGATGCAGAGCACTGAGCTCATGTGGAAGCACAGCTCATGTCTAGAAAACGTTCAGATGGATGTTTTGTCGTTGAGCTCGAGCAGTTTGGACTCTGTCTACCACACACACACTCCAGCTAGAATCCCCTTTATTGTTTTATTGTTTTAACGGTCAGTGATTTAAGGCTGAAGATGATGTCACCCTCCTCATCACGGTTACTAAATTGCTCCTCTGTTCATGTTGGTGCTATTAGTAATGGTGTGTGACAGAGGTTATGGTGCTGTAATATGTTAGACATGAGTTCTACAGTGACTTGCTCTCAGAGCCTTTCAGTCTTTCTCCCTTCCTCCAGCTGTTCCTCAGTCTCTTTCTTCTTCTTTAATGAGCTGTTTGTTGGATTGATCTAAGCCAAGATCTGGCCCAGCGAATTGCTTTATTTTGCTTTCAATTACTTTTTGGAAGCGATAATTTGGCAACGGACATTTATTCATGTGTCTTGTAGGTTTTAGCTAACAAAGTCATGTGCTTCCAGCAGCGGCAATAACGGTTTGTTTGGAATAAATAGAAGAACAACTCTGCAGTTTGCATTAGCAGCAAATATGCACTTTGGCTGAACTAACAAAGCAAGAGAGCTCTGGCTACAGAAACTTCACTTTTTGACTTGTGTGTTTGTTATTTGACGGTTGGGTTTTCATTGTTTAACATTAAAGTTTTATTTTGGTTTCACCTTTCATGACCATTTCAAATTGAAGAGTTACACACCTCCCTGAATTGACAGCCAACTGCTGTAATGTCACTGTAGTCTTCAGTCCAGATCACTCCTGTTCAATAGGAACGACTATTGACAAGGGCACATGTTAACACAGATTAGCAGCGTGCAGCCACTGGACTGGTAAATTCAATCAGAGTAGTTGCATATGTCTAAGGTCAAACAGACTCTTTCTCTCTCCTTAAATAAAACTCAGTCAGTCCCATGAATTGTCGAGCTGAAATGGCCCTGTGGTTAACACGGCACAGGCCAAACCACAGGCATTTTATGGCTTTTTGAATTTGAAAACTGAAACATCTCAGCTTTCTAAATGTCCCTCCATTACTTTGCTCTGCCCACATGCACAAGCCAGCATTCATAAATCACACAAAGATGTATAGAGGAGGGTAAATATAATTCTAACTATAGCTTGCTTACTTGCATCGTGAACAACATAATGCACAAATGTTCTGACTTTCAACGTGTGGATAAAGCTTTACAACATAAGCAGTAATCAGACTATTTTAAATGAATGTTTTGAAACTGATGAATGTTTTGATGTTGACTAAACCTCTTCACCGAACAGCGATCCTCCAATCATCCAATCATAGCTTAGCAACCGTAACTAGGCACAGCAGGTCTGTCGAGCTTTGGATTTGTCCACATGCCGAAGTGGTGTGCATATAAGGCTGTGGTAAAAGCAATTCTGGGAATTTAAAGAGTTTGGAGAGTGGTGTCTATTTTTTTTAAACCTTTTTCAAAACCAAAAACACACGAGCAAAATTGTAAGAAACTGTTTAAACGGTGTGTTTATCTGCTCCAACGTAAGATGCAGTCGTTACAATGCCTGGATAAATAGTTCAACGCGTAATCTACTGGCCCATTGTCACTTGCAAGGCCAAGAAGCACATTATTAACTAAGTTACATTAACATTAAGTCCCCTTCACACAGGTATATTCTCTGTGTGGTATTTCCCCTCTGTGATAAAGCCGAAGCTTTTAGAGTTTAGGCTAACGTTAGCAGCTATGTCCTGCTCTTTAAGTTTACACTCCCATCAACCCCAGCAGCATTAGCTGAGACAACATTTAAGTCACATATAGTGAAACAACAGTGTGATCTTACATCATACTTATAATACTGGGACTAACTAGCTCTACTCTGCAGTACAAGAACAGTGTTGTTTAATTTAGCGCAACATGTCGTCTACATGTATCACCAGCTGGTGAGGATGCTGACTTGTTTCCTGGGACATGCAGCTTTTTAGCCTCAGTCTTTTAGCTCGATATCTTGAGACCTTTTGACAGGGTTTCTAGTTTTAACTGAAGACGGCGTTTTCAACCAACTCAATTAATTCAATTAGCTAGCTAGATACAGCTAATAAAATCAACAGCCGCCATCTATAAACTAAAAGTCTGCTTCTGTCCACCTCTGTCTGAAATCACAGACCCATTGTTTAAAAATGATTAAGAAATGATTAAGAATCTGCCACGGGTATCACTGTAAATTGCATATGCACCGTGCGAGAACAGAAAGCTTGACTAGGCGGGGAGTGGGGCGTAGCGAATGGACAATTATGAGTGGTGTGGATGAATCTGCTTTACTTTTTCATTTGCTTATAACTCTCTGTTTCTGCTGTTTCACATGTAATACTGCTATAAATAGTGTTGAAGTCAGTCTCTCTCTCTGTTTCTTCTTTGTTTTCTCCAGGTCAGCCTACCAAATGACTCCAGCTGTGTTGAAGAGATTTTGCGGGTATGTTGCTTGGGTACACACACACACACACACACACATACACACACAGAGTAATTGCACTGATTATCAGCTGTTTTCTGTTTGCTCACAAAGACCTTCGTCTCTCTCCCAGGAGTTTAAGGCAGAAAGGACAGGGGAGAGAGGAAAGGAGAAACAGAGGGAGTAAGGCAGAGGGAGGGAAAAGACGGAGATCTGTTGGCTCAGGTCAATGATTATACAAGTCTTTGTTTTTGTAGGATGACTTCATCCAGACATCTTTTCCACAATTTTCTCCCGTCCTTTACCCTCCTTTCATCTCTCTTCCTCTCTATCCTCCTATTTTCCTATCTGCATGTCATCAAAATTACATCAAGCAACACATTTTTTCCACTATTTGCCCTCCTGTCCTCTCCTGTCTTTTTGTTTTGTTACTGTGTTCCTTCAGAGGGATGTCAAAACAAAAATGTTTTCCCACAAATCTCCTCGGCAGTCAGAAGATTTGCAGCTCTAAAGACAAGAACCTTCTCTGACTGCTTTATGTCAAGTTATCTCTTTCTCCTCACTCTGTATTTGTCTCTATCTCCTCTCTCTCCTTTGTCATATCACTCACTCTCTCTTTCCCTCCCTGTCTTTCTTCTTCTCTCCATTCCTCTCTGCCCCCTGTCATTCACCTCTCTCTCCCTTTTCACGAATCAATATGCTGGCCAACAGGCTGTGTGACAGATAGTGTGCTGTGAGCTGCATGAAAGGCCTTTGTCAATAATATCGGTGCGCTATTGAATTCAGTCTGTGGTTTTTAGCCGTGTCAAGTGGAAAGATCAGGGAGTTCAAAATGTGAGGTGAGGTGAATCGGAGCGGAGGCCTGCGGTTCATTTTTCCCTTTCTGTGACGGCCCGGCTACAAGTCGGTTGTCACAGAAACATTGTTGTTTTGGATGTTTTCACAATTCAAGGTAACAGTGTGTATCAGAGATATTGTGTGCAAAAGTAAGGCTGCATGAAACTGTCTTCAAACTGTCATCCTTCAAACCTTTAAAAGACTATACTGACTTTTCAAGTATTATGGACCACCTTATGATACAAGAAGGCACCTTTGTGTCTTACACATAAATGTATCCATGCTCATGCTTCAGCATGTGGCATGATAATAAATCATGAACAAGTATCCAAACAATAAAGACAGATGTTTAGCAATCCGAAAATTGAATATAAGCTAAACATCCCCTTCTTCTTTGCCTCCACTGTGTCTATTATTTTCTATATCAGGACTCCTCACAACATCACAATGATATGTGGGTCTGTGTTAATGTCTGTTTGTGTGATGGGGTGACAGACAGAGTTAACCACATAAGTAGGAACACATTTATAGACACACACACACACACACACACACACATATTCAAATACATGCACAGATATACACACACACACCATCAGGAGAGCCGTCTGTCAAAACACAGGAACTCTTCTAGGAGGGACATGATGATGTCAGAGAAGAGTTGCCTAGCAACGCACCGTATGTCGTCAGGCCAAGCGCATTACGGTTTGCAGACAGGGAAAATACACACATGCACATAGACTCGTACTCAGGAATCCTCAGTACTGTTGAGCTACACAGCTCGCTTATACGCACACACTCCCACGCACACAGGCAAACACACACAAAAACATGAGTCATCTGATGAATATGAGTCATCTACTCCAGAGGGGGTGAAGAGACGCATGATGGGAAATTGTGATGTCAGTGACCTTTCAAGCTCTCTGACCTAATGACCTGCTGTATGGCAGCTGTGCGAGTGTGATGTATGTGTGTGTGAAGCAGTAAATGATCAACTGTAACGATTAATACTGACGTTTGTGGGAATTTTGTTGTAGATATGCAAGTGATTCGAATTTTGAATTACAATTTACAAAGAATTTAACTTTCAAGTGAGTATCAGAGTTTGTGTGTGTGTGTGTGTGTGTGTGACAGAGAGGGAATAAAGGAGAGAACCCGAGTGTGTGCTTATATGAAAAATTAGGCAGTAGCCTCACTTTGCTTCATGAGCAGATTTCCCAATATATGCAGCACCTTTCCACTGTTTGTGAGGAAAAGAAACAGCCAATACACACACACACACACACATACACACACACACACACACACACACACACACACACATGCTTATCTTGTTAACTAATAGAAGCTTCTACATATTGAGATTGGAATTCAACTGAGAAGAGTGTGTGATTAGAATAATTGAAAGGGGATGCTGCTGCTGCTGCTGCTGCCTTCTGCTGCTGTGCTGCTTAGCTGTAATGCAACCAACTGGAGTCAGCTTTTATTTTGGTAATTCAACGACTCTGCACTTAGTTCACTCTCAGTACACTGATCCCTGGTGTGCCACCAACTCCCCATGCTCCTCTCAGTTTATACTCTGAGTTATATTAAAGTCCACTCTGATGGGGACGGTTCAGCACAACCTTGATTGAATGCTGACTCCACTCCTCCGCACCAAAGGTGTTGCATAAGCAGTCCCTTTGCTCAAATTTGCTCAACTTTAGTCATCATTGTTATTCAGCAGGTGCTTTCCACATGAGGGCAAACGTACATTTACTGTGAGTTATGTGCTTTATTTAGTTTGGACTAGTGCCAGAATTGCTAAACTATCATAAATTATTTGTATTAATGTAACACAAATGTGTGTGTTTGTGTATTTAGGAGATGACCCATTCCTGGCCTCCTCCTCTCACAGCGATACACACTCCTGGGAAGGCTGATCAGACCAAGTTCCCCATCCCAACCAAGGTTAGTATGAGTTCTCTTTCCTTGTCCCACTACAGACACCTCTCATTCACCAAAGTTATCTGCTCACATTAAGGCTTAATAGTGTAAATGTATTTTGGATTACAAGCCTGGTAATGTATGCTTCCTTAAATGTTGTTTTCATGTTCTCTACTTGTGCACTGACTACATCCTTTTCCTTTATTTGTGCATGAGTCAGTGAGCAGTGGAAAAAGATGTGAAACAGTTGAAAAACCTTCACTTAAACTCCTACACTGGCTCATCATAAAACTAACTGCAGTCTGTCACTGAAAATCTTCAGTCGCCTAATTAGATCTGATTCATAAATTCACTGCGGCAGTGATTGCTGTGATTGAATCAGATTACTGTTGCCTCATCCTGCGCGGCGGCACAAGTGACAGCCGATGAAATTACAGTGTTAATTAAGTATTGCATGTTTAATTCACCTCCTGTGAGGAAGTGGACATACTCTTGAAGAGAGCCACTTCTTCTCTGCAGAAGTCTGTACTGAAGCTGTTAATATTTGCATACCACTTTCAAACAAGGCACCCTTTATACATGTATTTTTAAGTTGTAATTAACAACTTTATTAATGGTTAATAAATCTAATGCTTTATAGTCAGTTGTAGGAAGTTAATAAGAACAGCCTTGGGGGTTGCCAGTTTGAGAAAAATCTCTTTGGATGGTGAGTATCCTCCTCTAATAGGACACTTGATTTGTCTTACTAGCTCATCATAAATTTACATTAACATTTAACAATTTATTAACATTTACAATTGTATTATTGATGTACTGCAATTTATAAAGATTATTGTAAGATTATTAGAAAGTAATTAAAAGTAAGTATTATTAGTGACTTATTAGCATTTATAACTGCGGACTTGGTGGATTATTACAAGGTGATACACTCATTAATGACTTTGTTCATGACCTGAATATTAAAAAATCACCAGCCAGAGAGATTTTTCAGAACCTGGCTACCCAAAAGTTGTTCATATGAAAGGCTTATAACTCATCTATAAAGCATTATTAAATTATTTATTAATCATTAATAAAGCATTAGTTGTAACTTAAAAACCCTTTGTAAGCCACACCAGAAAGTGGCACAGCGAAAATTGATTATCACGTCTTGGAAAATATTTGGTTCTTGAGGCTTGGCGACATAGTGACTATTCGCAGGGCTAGTCAGGGATCTAGCTGGTGAGCTAACTACTAACACGTTAACCAAGTGGAAACAGGCTAACGCTAGTTAGTCACAATGGCTCCCACCAACTAATTGTTAGCGAGCTTGTTACCTCGGTCACTTACGGGACAATACGTTCTACCGTTAACTGCTGTCTCATAACTGTCTGCAAACCATGTCTCTTTTGAGGAGCAGCTTTAATAAAAGCGGATGGCTAATAAGCAACAATAGCTTCCTCCATTTTGAACTCTCCGGCTCTTCATTCCTTCAAAGGTCAGCATCGTCTGGATGGCTTGCTATTGGTCCCAGAGTTCACCAAAGTTGAACTCGACAAGAACATTTTTTGCAGACAGTACTTCGTCCCCACAAGCGAATCCACCGCTTCCACTGGAATAAGTTGATTTAGCCGCAAAATGTTGCCGTTGTAAATGCTGGTGTGACCAGGCCTACAGAAAAAAAAGATACCTTACACCAAGTGTTTGTTTGGCTCCTCTCAGTCATGTCTCAGTCAAAGAAAGCTTTTCCATTTTCTGTTTCAAAAAACTTAGTATCTGGTCGCTGTTGTTGTTTCCTGAGAAAAAGCCTGTGGTGCACAACAAATGATTTCCTGTTCATAAGAACAGAAAAATAAGCGGGTTTTTATGAACAGTGATAACAACCATGGCTGAAAAACTCAAAGAAAAGAGCGTCACTTGCAGGAAGCCAAACTTCACCAGCAGAAATTTCAAGGAAATGGCGTTGTTGCACCACCCACGCTGTTTGTTTGACAGGTGATGTTTGAGAAGTGGAGTGCAGAAACATGACAACAGTAATCAACAAAGACTGAGACACAATAAAAGAAGCGACTAAATAATTGCCACTTCAGAAGATAGACGTTGGAAAAGTTTCTCCTGCTCCTACAAAAATGCTTTATGACACCTTGTAATGTAAATAGTGGGAATATTTGTCACATTAAAACCACCGTAAATGTTATATTCAACATTTATCTCAGAAATGGCGGTAATGTTCTGACTGAAACAGCAGGTGTATTTCTTCCGCTGCAGAGTGCTTTTATGAATCACTTTTAATATGCAAAACATCACATTGGTGGTGATGTCAAAAGAAACAGCAATGTAAACACAGAGGCAGTAAATCTGACCCGGTAGTTAATGAATTAGGAAAGACTGTTGTGGCGCTTTCAGCCCCCAGCGTCACACTAATCCTGCCAGTGAGTTTTAAGAATGAGGTGCAGCGTCGACGCGGGGAGATGAGAGGATCTGAATTCTGTGTAATGGCATCGTTGTGCTGCTGTGAAATCAATAATGACATCTGTTGGTTTATTCATTCAACTCATCGCCCTCTGGCTTTCTCTCTCTCCCTCTCTCTAGGAGTCACAGCATGTGACCTCAGGCTACAACACCCAGAGTAAGTTTCCCAGCATCACCGCTCACACACTAGCTCTATGATAATTAACGCTGGCGAGGCCATAAAGGCGATACCACCCAGAAGAAATGCGAGAAAAAGCAGCTGATGTTCGAATGAGTTCACAGCCACAGGAGCACGGCAGTCTGAAAACCTTCGCTTTTATCTCTCTGTGTTCATCTAATGAGACAAACATGATTTTACACACACAGCTCAATTGATTTGATTGATCGTGGAGTCCATGTTTTTTTTATTATTAAAACCAGCAAGGATGCTCACCCATACAACCGCAGACTTTATTACTCAGCATACCAAACTGTGATTTGCTGCCATTCATGGACAATTACACATTCATTTCATTCCATGCTCACACTTACAGCAAGTGGCGAGTGGAGCACAGCTGCTTATCAGGTGCTTGTGTTTGAACTGACAGCATCAAGTGGGCAACATGTATAAAATCTTTTGTCACATACATACAGTATATAATATATATAATATATAACCTATATGTAATTCCATACTGCAATATTGATATAATCTAAAATAATCTGATCTTTTTTCGCCTGACTGTTAGATCCCATTTACACCTGCCATTAACACATGTTCTATATCTGAACATCCTATCTAGATTAACAAAAACACATGTTACAGTATTGCAACCTGTAAAAGCATTTGTCATTATCCAGATCATGTATTCAGATGTTAATACCAGGTGTAAACAGGTTATAAGTCCTTAAGTACACTGGATCCTACACTTTCCTACACTTTTTTTTAGTAATATTTCCTAAGTCAAGAATGATCTTTCTTGCCAATAATTATACAACTATTTTCACAGGTTTGGTGGAGTTACCCTTTGAATACCTTAAAAATTAAGATAATTCATCACATAGATGCAAAAATCCTATAAATCCAACATAAACCTACTCATTGATTTGCAACATTGCCCACAATTGTCTGATACATCAAGAGACACTGAAGGGATAGCTACCTAATATATGTATATAAATATATAGCAAAATCTAGACCAGTTGATAGAATCTCTTTTGTCTCATGATGTACATCATTATGTTGCCCAGCACTGGATTTAGTACATTACAGTAGTTCTGACTCCCAGTGTTGGCATCAGATCATCAAAAGCTCCTCTGAACTGATGCTCTTCTGTTAACCCCATCTTGTAGTGTTTTGAGATGTTTGTGATGTATACAAAGCTGAGATATATCGCCACTGGCAGGTTTTTCTCTCTGATATGAAAACAAGACATGCAACTGACTGGAATATAAAATACAGTGAAGAGGTTCTGTTCTAAAAGTCTGTACATCCATTTGGAAAATAAATCATCACCTCATGTTTCTGAATTCTGAATTTTATTGTAAAGAGACATTTGCTTTGTGTTTTTATCCAAAGTCCTGTTACCAAAGCAAAGCAAACACACACACACAGTAATTAAATAACACTGGAGCAGAGTGTCATGTTTTCCAGTGTGACAATAGTAATACACATCTACAGTGATTTGAGTCTGGCTCCCTGTCAAACAGTAATCGCTAACAACCCAAGACACATGCAAAACAGTGATGCTTGAATGTCCTCTGTTGTGTTGCAGAGCGATGTACTGTATCAGCTAACAAGCCCGCTGCTAAACCACCAACTGCACCACAGAAGTCGTGAGTATCTCTCTCTCTAACACACACACACACACACACAAACAGAGAATTTCTGACCCGCTGCTGCTGCGTTTGCCTGAAGGTAAAATTAAGCTTGACTCTTGGATGAAATTCACTGCTGGTAGGAGGAAAGAAAGATTGTGTGGATCAGAGCGGGAAAGTGCAGCTACATTAATTTAACGTGAGCCAGGAGCATATTGCAACATCTCTGGCTGCAGCCCACTCCACTTCACTCACAGAGCTGTACAGCAGGTTTCATGGCAGGGTGAGGTTGGAAAGGCAGGGATCTTGGCTTGTAAATCCCCCTCACGGCCCTGACTTATCCTGTGCTTGACCACGACAGGCTTAATGATTTTGTTTTAGAAACTGACAGTTCGCTAAACCCCTCCAATCCAAGCGTAGTAGCTCTATGTAGGCATGACCTTTAGCCTTTCCAAAATCAAAAACACAAGAGGAAAAATGTAAGGAATGAATTGAACAGCATGTTTATCTGCTCAAACGTAAGCTGCAAATGTTAGCATGTCCAGCTAACTAGCCTTCTACTTACATAAGTAACCTGACCTAGCGTTACTTCCAAGACCAAGGGGCATTATTGTGGTGTTATAGGTTACGCAAAAAAAAAAAAAAGCCCCTTTCATGATAGTACATCCACTGTGTATTATTTTCCCACTGTTGACACTGCTGGTCCTGGATGCTGCTGTATCACAGAGTAACACTCTGTCCTGATTTTTATTGGACTTGGGGAAGTTTGCACTCCAGCAACCCCAGCCAAGCCACACTTGTCATCCAAGATGGCGTTACATTAGCCAAACACATTGGTCAGTCCTCATCCTAAAAGCCTCTTGTCTTGTAACATTAAATGTGAAACATACTGTTTAAAAAATAGAAAAAGGTATGTAAGCTAAGCCGCTAAACAGTTATGGTCGAATGAAATAAGAGTCTGATCTTACTTTTTTTTTCCTAATTGGACTCAAAGCTCCACACCACAGTACAAGAACAATACTGCTCTTTTATCTCCATGTCATCACATGTATTATAAACTGGTGAGGATGCTGACTTTGTAATGTGGGACATGTAGCTTTAGCCTCCGTCTTTTAGCACCACATGTATGTAGCCATCAACAGCATATTTAGGACTACTTTTACAAGATTCACAAGAACAAACATTAAAAAGTCAGCCAGAGCCAGTGTGTGCAACCAAGTCACGCTGCTAACATGAGCTTATTTAGCTAGCTAGCCATGGCTGATAAAATCTGTTAGCAAAATAGTATAGATAGAAAGTCATCGACTAGAAATGAGAAGCTTTTGGCTGACATCAAGGACTCATTGTTTCAACAATGACTATAAGTTATCACTGTAAAGTACCATACAAGAAGGTTGGTGGGGCTTAGCGAACAGTTATAAATGATCCATTTTGAATTACAACATTTCAAACAGATGACAGAGGTGCTCAGGGTTTGAGCCAAACTGGAGAAAACTGATCTATTTCTAGTATTTGTAGTATTATCTAAATCCACTTGTAGACACAAGTGTGACTTAAAACAAACAAAAAAACTATTAATTTTTGCTTTCCTCCAATGTTTTGCTACTTCTTGTTTAATTCCTTTCTTCGTCTGGGGAAGAGGATTTTTGCTCTACCCACTGTCATCTTATCCCTTAAAAATGTGTTCAATATGACAACTCCTGTGTTACTACCTCTAATGAGAGTTTTCAAGTGCTAAGTGCACTGAATTATTTATACATTTGATGAAAGCTAATTTTAAAAAAAGGAGAGAAAATGGTGGCAAGCGTGGTGTCAAGAAAAGGAGCGTTTGAAAATGAAAAAGACTTGATGGCCAGAGGATGATGCAAAAATCCTGCAAGTTAAGAAGTCAGTGCAGTTCATCGTCAGCAGTAATTCAGCCCGTTTGATTAAAGTTCCAGGTCAGCATGTAAACTCTCATTTCCTCCTCTTTGGATATGTAGTTAAATAGTTAATTACATCTCCATTAGGATGATGTCGGCTGGGGCTGTAGTGCTTTTTGTGGCTTATTACACTATTTTGCTTCCAAAGCCGATAAGCCTATTTCTTTTGATTACTATTGTTTGCCCTGAGGTGTCATTTTTTTCCCATCTTGTATTCAAGCATAAATGCTGCTTTGTTTATTAGGGTGAAATAATTGTTATTGGTTAAAAACAATGCCTAGTTTACTGCAGCCATTAGGCTATTCTCTGTTTTTATTATGATGCTCAACAGCGTAAAATGTTAGGGATAATGAATAGGCCTACCTCGTCTTATTCAAGAGTAATTGTGCTGTTGAGGCTAATTGCTATATTCTTTGCCGAATGTTTACTATGTCCGACCATTACAGGAAACTCATCCGACAGTAATCCCACTCAAATAGGCTCTGTTCCTTAATGGTACATTAGGAACAAAAGCCAGAGAATTTGTGGTGTTTAATTTTTTTCTTTCATTAGAGCAGAGGGTAGAGAGCATATTGTACCCTCCTGCTCCAAGAGTTTCATTACGCTCTGATCCAATCACATGATGCCGAGACAACTGCATGTATGTAACAGAGCGGAAGAGGTGAAGAAGACTCTCGTGTAGTCGAAGCAGCTTTTGTGTTCGCTCAGTCTGCAGTGTGTTTGTCTCACCTGTTGGCAGCAACGGAAACCCGGAGAACTCCTGGGTTCTTGTTTTCATTGTCACTGAGCTCTCCAACAGCAGTGCTGGACTTGTCACCATACGCAGAATCACACTGCCAGGGTTATGGGTTCAGTTCTCTGTTTTGCTCAGTGTGTAGAGAATGCCAAATCTGATGCTTTGTCACCACCAAGTAACAGGTGACTGGTCAGAGGCGGACAATAAGCAGCCAAAGTGTTGCTGTTGTGATGCTTTTATACTTACATAGTATAATACAAGCTGAAGTTTGAATGCACTTATTGTAAGTTGCTTTGGACAAAAGCGTCTGCCGAGTGAATGTAATGTAATAATGTAATGTGCATTTTGAGTGAAATTTCAGCACTACTAACACATCTGATGGGCAAGTACATGTTATTTTCTAATGCATTCAGGTGTTAACACGGATAGATCTTTTTACAATACAAATATTTATGTTTTCCAATGATGAGGCACAAGATGACCGAGAACAGCCAATGAGGCCTCAGCTAAAAGCTCATACTGAAAGCAAAAATCATAACACACATAAAGCATCCCACTCTGGCTGTTTATGTTGTCAAACAGACAATGTTTTGTGTGTTTGGCGACATAAATTTAATTTTAAATTAAATTTTAATTTCATTTCATAAAAATTACAGTACATCTCACTAACTGAATTTCTGACACAGCAGGTATGCACACATATGGTACGTGTCTGTGTACATTAGTGCTTCATGGAAACAGTGCAGGAATAGTTAGGAAGTCTAAAATCTGCAAATCTCTTTGTTGTTCCAGACTACTACAGAATAATGAACCACAGTAATAGTATTCAACCTCTACCCAGTTCCTTTAAGTTTTTGCATTTCTGGCACTTGTTCCCTTAGTCATGTGGTTCCTAACCTTTTTGGCTTGTGACCTCTTCAAAATCAAAACACTGTCTACTCTCGACCCCTCGTCACCGGTTGCATATATCTTCCGCCCACGACCAGTTCAGTCAATGAGTGATTTTTTCACCATTGTTTTATTTGAATAATTTTTAGTTAAATTATTCCATATTCTACAAGGAAAATAGCCAAGATTAGAGGAAAGTCTGAAAAAGTTCACATAAGTTGGTGCAGCAGAAATCTTTTTTTTTCCTGCTTTACTATTCTTTTCATCATCTCGTGACCCCTAGCTTTGTCTTTCCATGCCTTCTTGGGGGTCCCAACCCCCAAGTTTGGAACCACTGTCTCAAACAAACCTTCTGAGCCGTGGAAAGAGCCTCACATACAGACACTTAAACATCGTTAAAAGAAGATCCAAGGTGATCTTGTGCAGCATTGATCGCTCAGCGCCAAAATGGAGTCGAGCAATGATAAATGAGAGGATAGCATGGACACAGCGGGACAGGAAGCAGAGAGGGAAAGAATTAAAGCTGTGAGCTGGTCTGAATAGGTTAGTCTTGATTGTGGACAATAATACAGAGACAATGGCAGGAAACTTGTTCAGCCTGAGAGTTTGCCCTGAAAGCTACTCGACTGAGAGAAAGATTTATGTGTGCGTTTTGTTTTGCAGTGAGTACATGTGCATCTGAAATTGTCAACAGCGGAGTGTTGAGCAATTAGTCATTAGCTGAGCGAGGCTTTGATTTAGCTTCGGAAAATATTAACATCCTCTCAGACAAACTTCCGCAAGTAATGGAGCTCTACCACCGCTTTACTTTAAGAAATAAAAAGACTCCATTTTATGAAGGCAATTAAGAGCCTTGTAGAAATTTGATGCCGTGCTTTCTCAGCTCTGCTTGTCATGGATGCTTTAGTCCATAACTCATTTATATCTGACTGCGTTTGTCCTCATAGATGCTTCCACTCTCTCTTGTATTTCATCCCTTTCCCCTCCATGCTTCCTTTCCTCCCTCTCTCTATGTAGTCTCTCTCTCTCTCCTCCTCTGTCACTCGCTCCCCTTCTCTTCTCCATCATTATCATCTCCATCTCACTCGCTATCTCCCTCTCTCCATCTGTCCCTTCTTATGAAATGAAACATGGATCCATTATTCATTCATTCAAACATATCTATCATCGCAGCGTGCTGCACCGTGCCCCTTATCTGCAAAGCCTTTTCTTATTGTGCTTCAGTTATTCACGACTCGTACGGTCCCCTCTGAAAACACCACAACACTGGGGAGTGTTTTTTAGCGGTGCAAGCACTGACAAGAGTGGTTCGTGAGGCAGTAAAAATCCCTTTAGGGGATTCTCCTGTCATAACAATAGCAGTGCCAGCTTAAAATAACAGTAGTTTGTGTGGAGGGTTTATATAAAGCAATAAAACACGGGAACTTGCCAATGCACAGCACATAAATACTGAATAATTTGTGTGGTAAGGAGCAGGTGATGCTATGAGGGAGGTCATGTTATCGACTGTGTCTTGTATATCTTTTTCATAGCCCCCATACATCTATATTGTTAGAATTTCATCTCTAGCGCGCAGAGAATAAAACAAACACAACTAATAGAGGAAACAGGGCAATAAGCAGGTCCTTTTTCTAATTAGAAGCCCCCCAAAATACCCGTGTACAGTCCCAACTGAGGCGCTGATCTCGGCCGAGCACGTCCTCTTTGTTTCCAAGGAATTCTTGGCTGCGGGTCAGCGGTTGTCAGACAGAAAGTTTCCAGGTGAAAAAACAATCTGGCTCTCCTCTCCAAGCTCTAAAAGCTGAACATCTGGTAGGTTTTTAGCGGTGAAGTGCTCCATTTCCACTGTCCACTTCCTCATTCCCCAACATGAGCCGGCGCTGTTTTCGCTGTGTAATTAATCTGTTTGCCAGAAAGGTTCATCAAAGGGAATTGCAGATCACCACTTGCCATATCCGGCCTAACACGAGCAGACAGGAGGCCATGGCTGCAATAACACGTGTCCCTTTGTCTCTGTGCAGAATGTTGGAGGATGACCTGAAGATCAGTAGCGATGAGGAGGAGGCCGAACAAAAGGTGAGCTCCCCCTGCAGACCGTCCACTCATGTATCCTTGCAAGTCATCCCCCGCTCCAGCTTTTCCATCTGCCCTCCAATTATTCGTGCATTTACATACATTACGTTAAATTCATCCCTGTATATGTGACATTTATTGATTCATTCATCTGTCCAGAAATCAGTTCAACCCATGTTTCTGAAAGCATCTATTCACAATTCACAGGTACTTAACCCTTTCAGTCACAGGTCAAAAACTGTGGTTTTTCTCATTTCCATGTATCTGTCTCTCAAAGTCTGCTGCTAGCTGAAAATATGGATGTATTGCACTTCCTTTTAGAACGAGGCAAATTGAAAGATTATGTTACAAAATGCTTGTTTATTTATTTTTATTAGAATTCTGAACATGTCAAATATGACAGCTCATTGGAGTGAAATCAGGGAAATCAGTGTTTTTTGGTGAAACTGAACGCACCTATGAGCTCGCAATAGCATCATAACCAATGAACAACAGGACTCACTCCTTTTACTCATCTTTTACTCAGGTCAAAGCATGCAACCAGCCTTTGTGACTTCATAGGAGTCAAGGGTCAACACCTAGAATATGAAGAGTTTACAAAAGCATCCTAACCATTAAATAACAGGCAACTATTTAGTAAACACTTCGCCCATTAAGGAGAATGCGAGACTAACAAACTTTGAAACACACATGTTGTATACCTTTATTAGACAGCTGAGAGTAGAGAGATAACAGCACAAAAGGGGAGAGAGAGATGGGGGCACACAGCAACGATCCCCAGGCGGACATAAACGTTGCAGTTAGCGACCCCCTAGGCCACCAGGGCACCCCAAGCTATTGACATGTTGACTGATGCGCAAGCCTAACCCAAACAATGGGCTGAACACCAGCGTTCTGCTGCAACTGAATGGGTTAGCAGATAACAATCATATGTATAAATCACATATGAATCACATGTATAAATACTTTGCAGGTGCGAGGTATCAATAATCTGCACATATTGCTTTCTTCTTCCCAATTCTTCTTTTATTCTACATGGATGACACAAATGGTCCATCTCAGGTAATGTACAGAAACCTGAGGGGGAACTTTTGTGGTCTACAGTTTGTCTTGTCAAATCAAGTAGCAAGTTACCAAATCATTACAGTAACTAACTAGGTATATCAAAAACAGCTAAGAAACAAAGTACTTTAAAACTGCCTAGAAATTCAACTGAAGTTGTAAAAGGTTTAGGCTCTAACAGCTTGAGTTTCGCTGTATAAACACTATGGAAAAGGGCTCTTTCTTACAAGTACCTTTTAACTACCAATCAGTTCCAGGAACTAACTTGCAGGGCTGTGAGTTTACACTAGCCGGTCGAAGTGTATACTCTGTGGCAATCAAAGCGATACTTTCCCATAAATGAGCTTTTCTCACAGAGTAATTGTATGGTGTACCCACTTGGAAAGGCTTTATAAACTTTATAAACTGAGCTGGGATGTAGAAGTGTTTTTGTTCCCTTTGAATGCGGTCCCTTATTGCCACACAAGTCACAGACACCAAGCAAGACTTCCAGTTGTGATTCTCAAAATAATTGCTTTGTTGATGTTGCAAAGAGCGAGTTATTTCTAACAGTAATTACTCATTATTCTTATGCATACAGTATTTGAACCATGTAAGGGATAATGACCACAGAGCAAACTGTTTCCATTCGTCTGTCAAACATGTCAAATCACGGAAATGTGATGCAATTTGAATGGAGCCTGGAGTGAGCCACCGGAATAATGATAAACTTTTACTGTGTTTAACCATAATCAATTATTACATTGACCAATTTAGAAAAGCTATTATGAAGGAATTCAAATGTAGTTTGAAAGATGAATTGCAACATTTATTCTAGTCACAGTTCTCCCAGTTGTCCAGGAATTCAAGGCTTTTCTTTAAAAATGCTCTTTAAAACTTTTTGTTATTAATTTACTAAAGTGTCAGCCTATCATGTTCAATTTATTTGTTTCCTGCTTTAACATTTACACTTTGATTTGAAGACGTGTAAGCAGTGTGCCACCTACAAATTAATTGAAGTCCAACCCACAGACTCCTTCTATTAATTATTTTTGTATTATTATTTATTTTTTTACTTTAAATTGTGTAAAGCATAATTTAAATGCAAATGTAATTCATCAAGTTATAATGGCTTTTTTAAATTGATCGAATTATTAATTAATTATAATTAAACATGCTTACAGTTATTCAGGTGGCACACTTCAGGCTCCATCATTTTGGGGCAATAGTGGTAATTTAAGGTGGTAATTTTAAACTTTGAAAGGCCACACATACTGCATCATCAGTCTGATACTGACAAAGCTTGGAGGGATTATGCATCATGTTGTTTTTTATCCAAAAGTTGCCTTTCCGCACGTTTAGTTCAGTGTCCACTGACCGAAGAGGTCGTGCTTGTCACTCTGGGGCGCTTTGCATATGAGCGATGCAGTTGTCCTGCTCCTCTTGTCTTGTTTTTCGGTATGAAAATTGGCACGGTGGCCCTCTCTCCGCTAATCACTATCATCATACACTAATGATGCCAGAGATGAGTTCAAAGCAGTCAGTGGGGGTCGTGCTGCTGCCCCCTCCCCCACTGTGCAGACTGATATCAGCGCCCATCAAAGAGTCCATGAGATATTTTCTGTTAATGAAAAGATACCGATTCCTCTCATCCCCTTTTAACTGGCCTTCTGATTGTATAATTACCATGATGGTAGATATTATAATTATACATGATGGCAGGTCATTTATAGTGGTTTTAGTTATTATAATTATGCTGAAAGTAGATCTGTTAATTACAGATAGTTAGTGTGCATTCAGAATTGTAGCAAGTGGCTTCCTTAATCATAGGGGTTACATATGATTACTCTTAGTATTGGGATGAATAGACAGGATGAAATAGGATACAATTAATTATTATTCTTTGTCTTTCTCTCTTTATCTCCCTTTTCTATCTGAAATTCACCTTCATTTCTTCTCTTGTTTTGTTTCCTGCTGTATCACAATGCCTTCATCCCTCCTGAAAGACACAGTGAAATGAAAACTAATGTGTCACTGTTCAGTTATCTCTTGGTATATGCCAAATAAATGTTACTGTAAAACATTAAAATATGTTTGATGACTCATCTTAAACTTGGGGGGCGGATACGGAAATTTGTCCAAGGTGAGGGAGGTGTGGGTGAAAGTGAAAACTCCTCTACAGCTCTGTATTGCTATATCCACTGAGCTACACCCACTTTAAAGCAGTCCAATCAACCCTGAAGGATTCATTTAAATCCTTCTAGTAACTATACTTTGAAGACGAAAAAAGAAAAGGCAAACTGTAAAGTTATTATCCATACAATTTACTGACTGACTTCCTGGTTCAACTTTTACCTACAGTAGTGTTTTAACCATAGCTGTGCACCCTCATGATTTTCCTGTGTAATGAGGGATTATCACTGATATTTTGTCAGCTTGTTTACAACCTGTCAGAGCATCATGTTTGGACCTATTTTTAGCAACGTTACTGGGTCCAAGATCTCAGCAGTTATTTCAGTGAGTACAATGTTCATCATTATAACTGACGAACTGATTGCCCAGGCTCCAAAAATGGTTGTTTTACGGTAGTTTTCCTTTAAAGAATGAGTTCAACGTGTTGGGAAATACATCCACCGCGCTCTTCTGTGCAGCATCTCCAGCTATAGCATTCATCGCCAAATACAGCTGGTGAGCTCTGTACAGGCACGGTTGACGCCAAAACTTGTGGTATACTGCGAACAGTCACTGCATCGTTGTTCACCAAAAATAAAAAGTACTTCCAGCACATAACTCCCCCTAACACCAAAAGTAAGCTAAGTTTTACCCGGGAGATCCAATCACAGACATCCTTCTATGACATCACTCCGCTAGCTACTACAATACACGAGCCGGTTTTATATAATGGAGTTAGCTAGTCGCAGCACATCTGATTGGATAAATTTATGCATGCGCCCTCATGTTCAAGATGAGTCATCACACATATTAACACACAGGATTAGACATTTTCCCACAGAAGACGCAGTGAAATACAAAAAATACATTTTCCAAGTTCTGTTTCCCAAAATGTTGAATGTCTTTAAGTCTCCGCCACACATTCTCTCTCTGTGTTTTTATCTTGTCGTCAGTCTCTTTCTCTTTGGGCGACTGTGCGAGACAGACATGGAGAGTGATCCAAATAAACAGAGAAGAAAGTGAGAAAGAGAGAAAAGCAAAAAAGTGAGTAAGTTAGTGGGACAGAGAGGGAGAGAGACAAAGACAGACGAGACAGAGCGATAACAATGCAGACAAGAGGCGAAGATAAAGAGAGGGAGAGATGGAAAGTAAACAAGGAGACCGGGCGAGAGACAAAGAGATAGAATGAGAGCGATGGAGAGAGAGAGAGGCTGAGATGAATTCAGTGGCATTTTTGTGTGCATGCTGTTAACAGGCTTATAGCAAATGAGTGCATGGTGTATTATCAAGCTTTTATAGCCTGAAGTAAAACACAACACACACACACACACATTCTTAATCAAATACACAGACGTGTATGTATTACACACATGCACCCATACACACATACAAGCACATACAGTGTACCCATGCCGATTTATACTCACAAGCATTTACGCCAGCAAACACATAAATAAAAACACATGCTGACAGTCTCTCTCGCACACACAGAGACACACACTCACAGACACACACTGTCATTAGTATGCTGTGGCACAGCGCTGTGAGGGCAGCAGAGGAGTATGATGAATATGTTTTTGGCACAGAGCAAAGAGATGGAGGAGAGGAGGGAATTGAAAGAAAGAGCAGAGGAAGGAGGGATGGAAGAGAGAGGGAAAAGAGGAAAGGGAACAAGAGATAGTAGGAAAGAGAGAGATGTTCCTAATGACTTTAGAAACTGACAGAAAAACAGCAACCCAATTACCGCTGCAGGACTGTCCTTTGTCTCTCTATCTCCCTGCATTTCTCTCTCTTCTCTCTGCGAGCTTGTGATGACAGATCACCTCGGTCAGAGCAAAGTCAAGCTTAAAAGCTCTGTCTTTATATAAAAATACAGTTGCAGCTGGTAAAAATGTCCAGCACACTGGGGAACGTGGTCCTGTCTACTACGCACTGAGGCACAGTCGGCCAGATGCAAATACATTTGGACAGGTTTTCTGAGGTGTTACCATACATGTGCAGCATTTGTACTGTTACATGTCATATAAGATCAAACTTGAGAAAATGCCACAGAAGATCGGGTTTAGCTGTGTAGCTTTGAGAGAAATCTATGGGTAAAATCAGTCTTAAAGAAATAAAGATAATAGCATACAGGTTTGTGTAGGAAACTGGTTAGCAGAGGTGGTTAGTGCTGCAGCCAGCCGTGTCTAATCACAGCCATTGATGGTATAAGTCCATCTGGTCAATACCAGCTTTAAACTAGCTTCAACTTAATGCCTACTGTCCTTCACAGCAGACATTTTGACTTGTCATAGTAGGAAAAGCACAAGTGTTACTAGCTCCGTTCTATTCACGTGTCCCAGACAGTGACAGTGAGCCAAGCATGTTCAATACCAAGACCCTGAAACTGAAGCAGCTACAGTAAATGGAATACTACCAGTTTGTTTACGTTTGGTTAGCACTGCTCGAATAACTATAAATAAATGAATAATTAGCTACTCTTTTTAATTACTACCACCACAGGAAAATAAGCTCACTACACATGCTCAGAATATTCTTCTCTGGTATTTGACGTATTGTTGACATAGACATCATCGTCGCCTACTGGCTTGTTTGAGTGTTTGAAATCGCTTTTGCATTCTCGTGTGAACAGAGATATTTTGTAAAACTAAGGTCGTGTTGACAGAATTTTTTTTTTTTTAAAGAGAGTGGGAAAATATACCCGTGTCTGTGTGGACTAGGCCTGAATGTAGGATCACAAAATTTAACAATGTACTTGAAAGTGCCGTGGAGTTTTTGACCACTAGTAGTGCTACAGAGCATTGATTTCATGAGTGGGTCCTTATCTTGTTTATCTCGTGCACAGGAGAACAGATATGTACGTGTATGAGCGTGCAGGCACCACGATACATAGTCCTACTGATGGCTTCATTCTATTCCACTGATCAATAATTGGTGGCTGTAATGCACCAGGAAAAACAACTGAAGAAGAAGGATACCGCTAGCTAGAAAACATGGATGTAAACAATGTAGGACCAAAATGTCCAAAAATTCAATATTTTATGAGTAAGGGAATACATTAGAAACGTTCGTTAGACCTGAAGGAAGCTCACACTGTGTTTTGGTGAACACACTGAATGTAAACAGGACATGTGTAATCTGCATCTGCTGAAAATGGTCATGAAGGGAGCGAGTCACTTTTCACCAGTTCAGTGGCAACTTACCACTAAGCGTCCAAAGCATACAGTTATCAAGTGACCTCAAATCACCAGTTTGGGTTAGTTTAAATGTGCAGTTGCAAACATGTTTTATAAATAAGGAAAATCTGAAGAAGCGAAGCATGTGTGGATGTTTGTAGAGAAGACAAGGACACAAGGACGAGGGTCAAAACATTGCATGAAGCACAGCTTTAAATAAAGAAACTCACACCTGAGTTTTTGGAATAATTATGTTTATTTTGGTGCTTTTCACGCAGTTTGCTTCGTTGTCTGTATAATCACCAGATTGCTAAGAAGTGGCTTTGATGCTGGATATTTATCTTATCATTTGTATTTGCTTATTGTTGAGGTAATGAGGTCTAGCATTGCGTCTCAGATCACTGGACACTCGTCCAGTGGTATTGCCTCTGTGTTACATACTGTACACAGTCAGATTCTGTCAAACAGAGCACAGGAGGTTGTGCACAGTCTACTGCAGAATTGCAACAGAATGTATCCAGACAAGAAAGCAAAGACCTTGAAACAGAGATAACTTGTGACAGCTGGTCAGAGCAAACTAGATGGTCAGCACAAAGTACAGCAAACATGAGTGTGTGTGAGGTATACAGTAGAACGGCATCGATCAATAAGTTCAAAAGGTTACTGAGTAAATGGACGGGGTGAAAAGGCTTAAAGGCAGGTGAGTAAATAGAGAAATCTCAAATCTTGGTTTACACGTGAGAAAGGAAAACCTTTGCTCATTTTGTCTGTCGCTGTACACGATTGGTTTTATATGTGTCACACCAACTCAGGAAATAGTCAGGAGTGAGTGATTGTATATATAATCATGCATGAATATGTAATTTGTCTCTAAAGGATTAAAGATATGCATACAATTCTAAAGACTAATATTATTTCTGTGCAGTCAGGTGTCAATGGGAATATAAAAGTCTTCAGTGAACTAGCTGTGTTAAATCCAACTGGCAGCCGATGTGAAGATGCTAAAATTCGGGTTATAGTCTCTTTGTTTTGCACTAGTGAAAATCCAGTAGCTGCTATATTTTCAGCAGGGCAACCTCTGCGCAAGAGTTGCATCAGAAATTCAGGATTTTGAACCCGGCGTTCAGGTGTTAGGAATGCTTTATAAAGTCTCTCACGTAAAGTGAAGCGACGCCGTATAGACAAGCGAAGAATTCATTGTTCACTTACTGTTCAAGATGGTGCGGGGGTGTTTAAAGCCTTGTTAAAACTGTATCGCCAGGCCTGATGTGCAATACTGTGATGTCTTGCACCCACATGAGAGAGAATGAAGAAGAGTATATGGAGATTTTACAAATAAAGACGAGTCGTAGACAGAGCGCTTTATGTCTCTAAAGGTTTAAGGCTTGAATTGTCTTGCTTTTGGTAAAACAGCTTGTCCTCTTTGTCGGGAACAATACTTACAGCTGCGTTGTAACAGAGGAGATTGTCTGAATAAATACTGGTAGGGTTGTTCTTTATTTAAATCCAAGTAAAGCCACCAGCTAGCTAAATATATTCACACATAGATCCTCTCCATGAGCCCCGCAAGTCTCCCAAAGCCAAAGATCTGAGGAGGTTTGTTGTTCTAGCCTGCAGCTACGCATCGATCTATCAGAAACTTCACTGGTCCAGTTAATCACCTTATTCCTAGAGAGAGAGAGAGAGAGAGAGAGAGAGAAACAACAAGCCAGAGGCGAGAAAAGGTCCTGTTTTTGTTCGAGTAATTCATTTTAATTGTTGGGTTTCAGTGCTTGAAGATGAATTAATGGCTGATATTTGCAGAAATTGAGTTTACTGTTTTTGTTTTGTTATTGTAATTGATGTAGTCATGTACAAAATTGACTCGGAGTTGACAGAGGGAGGAAAAGAGGATGAGAGGAGAGAAGGGGGGGAAGGAAAGGCTTCACTGGCAAACTTAATCACCCCATTCTTTTACTGAAAGGAGGGGAAGTATGAATAGAAATAAAGGAGCGAACAGAGGCTGGGGTGAAGAGAGAGGGCAGGGAGGAAACAAGGGAAAGAGGGGATAAAGGAAGAGAAGATAAAATAGAGAGGTTTTTTTCTCATTTTAATGACAAGAAAATCTCGTCTTCTTGTCTTCGAGGAGAGAGGAAGAGAAAAAGCAGATTGAAGGAAGAAAAGTGAGGGTCAGAAGAGTGGAGGTTTAAGTGGGTGAAAGCTGGATAGTGTCTTCAAGTTATATAGATCAGTACAGTCTGTGATTTATTCTGTCGTTTTTATTCCCTGTACTTATAGTACTTAACTAACCTTGGTAAGAAAAGACTGTGTAAGTAAGGAATATGTTTTATTACTATATTATTTGTTAGTCATTTATGTTATTTAGTGTGGCATGTCCAGCCCACATGCACTTATAACCCCGCCCCCCCCCAAAAAAGTACCACTTTACATACTTTATTCTGTTGTGACTTTTTTAAAAAAACCCAAAAAAAAAACAGGCTTTTCTCTTCATATAATGTCCTTTTCTCTAAATATTCAACTTTTTTCTTTGAAAAATTGCGACTTTATTCTCGTAATATTATGATTTAATTTTCAAAATCTCACTGGCCCTACAATAAGACTCTGTCATACCACTGATGTCCAAAACTGGGAAACTTATGAACACCCAGAAGCAAGCAAATAGCTCCATAATGGACTGCTGTTTAACAGGTGTAGTATTAGTAACAGCAGCAATGTGTCTCATCTGCGGTGTTATTAAATATCTAGAGCATGGCACCTTGTTGTTTTTACAATTGAATCTATACATTTTTACATATTTTCCAGACCTTTTATTAATAACATATGAAGATTCGGGATTGACAGAGTATAGGTTTTAATCATCAATTTATTGATATTAACTGATGAGCGAGCTGTCAAGAGATTTAATAAATTGAATAAAACTATTATAGAATCAATAAAAGCAGATCTTCTTCATGAATTTATCAAACAGCCTCACATTTCTCTTTTAACATAACAAGTCAGACAAGAAGCACACCCTCTGACATTCATCATCATGTTGGTCATACACACTCTTGTGTCACAGATAAAATAATTATATTACCATCTTTGATACTATGGAAATGCATCCTGGTGAAATCCTGTATGTCTGTAAAACAAAAGTTCAAATGTAGCCATATTCTCCTTTAATTATTGGCATTTGAGTTCAATCAGATCAATAATAAAACTGCACTCAAAATTTGAACTGAACGTATTAACATAACTTACTGTTTCTGTGTATGTGTATTGACAGGTGTCTGACAAGCCCAAAGCCAGAGGCACGGCCCTAAGGTAAGACAAATAGCGAAACTCTGTGTTGTAACATTGTGATTTATTTATCTCAGTCTATCGTGATTCAACAAAATGGAGCAAAGATTCACATTTTGCACGTTGCAGCAGCTGCCTTCTGATCTATTACTTTACCAAATGTCACCTCAAGTCTAAAAGATGAAGAGGCTAAGGTCACTGGATGCTGTTGAAGTGTCTGGGTCAAAGATTCTCTCCAGGATTAGTCATGTTTGAAGGTTACTGCAAATACAACCACTATTAAGCTTTCTGGAGGTGCAGTGGCTCTAATTCACCGAAGCATCTGTGATGGCAGGTGCCCACTTGATAACCCCAGTCACCAGCCTGCACTCACACACTCAACTCTGTACCATTTGAAATTAGGCAGCAGATGTCCTCTATACTCACTATTTGTAGGTTAGTACATAAATCTTTCCACGTCTGAACAGGGCCTCTGCTCGCTCACCTGGGATTATGGTTCAAAGGATGAAACATAAAATCCTCTGTATACATACATAATGATACAAGGTCACTGAGTAAGATTTCCTTAGCCCTCTTTTTACTCAAAGTAGTCTCATTATGGCTTAACACAAATTTAACATTTGACGTTCATCCAAAACAGAGAGCATATGGTGAGCATACGGGTGAATATCAAGGCGATGTGTCGTTGAAATAAAAAGCTTTACCCTGGCTGCAATTTTGGATTTTTATTCAACTTGCTTGGAAGTGTGCTGGACCCTCTTCTTTAATATTGCTTTGACATAAAACATTTTACTTATTTACTTTAATTTACTCATCCATTTTATGCTACTTTCTACTTCTACTCCGCGACATTTCAGAGGGAAAGTTTTATTTTTTAGTCTATCATAGTTATTTGACAGCTATGGTCACAAGTTACCTTGCAGATTAAATTTTATAAGACAAAACATGTAACCCTTTTATAGAATATGATGCATTTTTATAGATCAAACAGCCCAACAGTGTATAAAATAGACTATAGGGCAGCGGAGACACACTGTAAACAAAACACTGACATATTATTACCTTATAAAATTGATATGAGGAACTTCTTTTTACACATCCAGTAGACATGAAGCGACATTAGCATTCATTTCAAAGTCCAGTATTGACCCTCATTTTACCTCTCTTTTGGTCACCACCAACTCCTGAGGGAAATATCTGGCTCTTGACACCAGCTAATCACTAACTTTGTCTATCTGCCATTTGTTGTCGAGCAGGTAGCGTACAGAAAAACAAAGTTGATGAGAACAATGAATCACAACAGTAAAGCTGCGGGCCGTACAACCAAAACAATGAGCTTAAAGAGGCTAAAATGCTCCAGAGAGCTGAGGGGAGTTGGTTCTAACTCTCTGTAGCTTTAAGTAAGTTTGTAAAGTTCAGTTCACTAGGTGTAAGTCAGGGTTAACACAGAACTAAATTCACAGCTGCTTCTTAAAGTTTGGCTCTCCACAACAAAGACAAAACGAGAGAGAGAAGACGCACATCTATGGTAGTGTAGAGCTTTTTATTCTAGAATTTAAAGTCAAAATAAAACAATCTAGACTTGATGTGATGATGCACCTAAAATAATTGACCGCATCTAGTGGTTAGTGACAGAGCAGAGAATAATTTCCAGGATGAATGAAAGCATCGTCCCCCTGCTTTTCTCATTTCAAAGTCGAATGTGAGGCAGAAGACTCTGTCCTTGTCAGTCATTCCAGCAGGGAGGCCGGAGCTACTGTTGTGCATGTTGGAAGAGTTTCTTTCATCATGTTGGTTGCAATGTCTTAACTTCACTACCCAGAATTCATATACCGTGACGTCAGTACAGGCTTAGAGCATGGTAGGAAGTAATGCTTGTTTCTTGGCATTTTGTTGTCCATATTATTGTCTGTGCTGACACCAGAATCTCATTTAAGCAAATAAGTTGAATCTTCAACATCTAATTTATGGGGCAAGACATAAAGTTCTCTTGCTGCTCCCAATTTGTCCATCACAACTTTTCTTGTCTTTGTCGTTTCTGGAGGTGATAAAGTCTTTTTCCATTTCCCACAGTTACATTCTGTGTGGGCTACACATTGTGGTACATTATTGTCTTCCTGTAACCTTCTGTAACGTTCTTGGGGGAACATGTCACCTAATTAATCATTAGAAAAAAATGTTAGTTGCATTTGTAACTATCACAGAAGATTGGAGATAATTCATGTAAACAGCTGATTTTGGCACCGAGATCAATTTTTCATAAGTTCATCTTTCGCTTGGAATGTGTTGTAAAGCCCAGACTGGTGCATAAGAATACAAGAATCTTTTATAAATGAGGCACGTTGTGTTCACAGTCTGAAGGCATTAGTATGCAAGTCTGGAGTGTGACTGTGTGTGTGAGAGAGAGAGAGAGAGAGAGACAGCGAGAAAGAGAGAGAGAGAGAGAGAGAGAGAGAGTGTGCTGTGTGTCTGTGGGTGCCCCAGGCCATGTGTTACTCTGCTACCGCTAATGAGCCCATTCACTCTGCAGCCCAATCTACTGAACACCACACACACACATACACATGTCCGCAGGGACGCTGGGACTAGAGATGCTGCAAGCGATCCACTGGCTATATCCCCCGTGGAGAGCAACACACACACACACACATTCACCCACACTCCTCACACCATCCATACAGACACACACACATTTTTTAAAAATCCTTCCTCTGACAACATCACCCACATACCAATCGTTATTCTGCTGCCACACACACACACACACACACACATACAAACACCCACCGCATCCATCCCACCGTGGTGTATATTAGACCGTATCATTTTTATATTTCTGCTCTGTAATCTTTAAAATCTTTGTGCTATCTGCTTTCTTCACGATATCCTGCATGCATCTTTTGTCATATATACCGCCTGGAGTTATGTAGATTTATTCTAATTATTTTAGCAGTAATAGCATTAGTAATAGAAGTATTAGTGGTAATAGTGGAGGTGGTAATCATAGTGGGAGTAGTATCATTATAGTAGCACGAGTAATGTTATTTTAGTTAGTATTGCGAATTGTGTTGAATTCACAGGATGTTTACTGAGAGCCGTTTGATTTACAGGATTTACAGAACTGAGCACTGACTCAAAACTTTATTCAGACATGGTGAAGTCAGTAGACCGATACTGTATAACTCAACAGAGATTATTGTGCCTGCATTCATGATCAATAATAAAAACAGGCTGTCAAGTCTGCGTGTCCTGTGCTCCGTACGCCAGCAGGAAACTTAATAGAAAGTTTTTTGGCATAGAAGAAGAATCTAGTTTCAGTTTATTTAACACTTGTCGATGAAGTGAAACCTTGCCTCCTAATTCCTAATTCCACTAGTAGCTGCTGTGCTGTGTTGCTCAGGTCTGTGGCTCTCTAAAAGTGTTAACTGTCAGTCAGCTGTTACCTAACTGCTATTTAGTATACTAGCTAGCTTGGTCGCCAACAGGACAGTTCACACAATTCACTCCACAGACGTATTTGTGCCATCGACTCCTGTCTCATGACTGCAAACCATTCCTCTTTTGTGGAGCAGCTTAAACCTTAGCTCCCTCTGTTTTAGACCACACAAAAGATGTGCAGATTTAGAGTTATTTTGCTCTGACTGTTAGAAGCTGTGACCTAACCTTTAAGGTTACATTTACTGGTAGCCTATTTTGAGCATTTATTTTTTTTACACTGGAGTGTGGTGAAATCGATGCACTTTGAAATCACACACAGAAAATACAGTCTCAGTCTTGTTCTAAGCAGGTGGTGGTGATAACCTTAAAACAGCAAGGGTTTTTGGGTAAAATATGGACAAATTAAAGTCTGTACTTCTTAGTATCATGAGAGCTGCATTTACACTGCATTTATACCAGAGACAAAGTTTATTTATCTGGAATCATTTAACTGCAGCAGTCTCATCTTACTTGTGCTGTAATGTAACTGCTTTTACAGTCATGATCTATAGTACAAACATATTGGCAGGTTAAAGACACAGGCAGGTTAAGCAGCATGGATGCACCCTGCCAGTCAGGTGCATCAAGTGTGACATGAGTTCAAATGTGATGCACTTCTTCAAACACTGTCACTCCTGCTGCTGCCAGGGAGCATTACACTACATATGTAGGAATGGAAACCTATTATAGCCTTCCCCACAGTACTGCCCCGGGCAAACACACACACACACAACCACAAATACACACACTCATGCACACACAGCTGAACGCTGGAACCCGTCAGTGCTTGTGAAAAGGTGAAAAAGTTTTATTTTTCAGGCTTGAAATTCATAATTTATGACACACAAGCAACCATCTCTAATACATGCACTGTGTGATTTTGTCTGGTGCATGAGATACAATTGTTGTATTGTCTGTTCAACTTGACTAATTACACAATAAACCTCAGTGTAGTGTGCAAGACGATTTGTTCTGGGTGATTAAGGGATGAGAAAACACTTTTCTGATGATTGAGATGCACAAACACATCATACAGTACAAAGACAAACAATGCATACATATGTAGTGGGTCTACTTCTGCACTGAGTTGTACTGAATAAGGACCACACTCCCTGGGTCTTTCACGGCGCCAGAAATGACATCTGCGTAACTTCCCTGCAATTGTAGCAAAACAAAGCATGCACAGGGTCTTTATTTTATAAAGGCTCTCTGTGGCTGTGTGATACCATGAAGGGAGTCGCAAAATGCTCCCTGCCAGCCAGCATGGTCCCATCAGTGCGCTCTAACGTTGCAGCAATTCTGCATCTCGGCAACACACATTTCTCACCAAAGTTCTCTTCTAATTAACCGCTTTATGCATGAAAATAAATAAAACTTTAGCTCCAAAACAAAAAAATATAACTTAGTGTCACATATAGAGCAAAAACGCCCAAAATATACAGAGTGAAGAAAACCTTCCCAGGGAAAAGTCCAGAATGAAAACAGGAAGTAAAGCTAGCGGAAGTGTAACACATACAAGTCGAAAAATAAAACAATTGCCGTACTTCCTGTTAAAATATTGCATATTCCTTTTTTCAAGTACAGTACATGGAAACATATTTGATCCCATAATGATATATTAGCAACACTTAAAACAACAAAATGTAACATTTCTGCTTCCCAAAGACTCGTAACGCTGTTAAATGCTCCACTTTATTTTATACTTTATTACATGCAGAAAAGGTACAGCGTTCCCAAGCCCAAATTGCTCTTCATCAGGTACAGAGGTGTCGAACTGGCTCAGGTGTGTGTCAATGAATAAATAGTTTCAGTCCCTCCCATGGGTGTTCAAAATAAAAGTTTTTGCGATATGCACATATTTTAGAGGGATTTATAGTTACCTGTTCGTAATTTAGTGCAGTAACATACACACTACTACACATAAACACACATGCATATATACATATTGGAATGTAATTATCGATGGATGTATGAATGTTATTCCTCCACTGCACCAGTACCTTGTTAGTGTGTCACATAGCTATATATATTTGGCAGGCTGCAATAGAGCAACTGCAATAATTTCATGAATCCTCCCAGAATGCTCCACATATCATAGGTTTACACGCAGCCCCGAGTCAGTTAAACAAGCACACATGCGAGTGTGCGTGCAAACACGCGCACACACACAAGAGTGTGCGTGATTGAGAGAGAGAGACAGAGAGAGAGATTGTAAAGCCAGCTGTGCAGCGGGAAGCCCTGCCAAGTGGAGGGCAGAACCAGCGAGCTGAAGGCAGATGATAAGATGACAGATGAACTGAGCCCAGATGGCCTCCACATCTTCACTGCACAGTCCCATAATAACCTTATAATTCTACATATTCTCACTCACTTCTTTAGTCATTTGAAGAACCTATATTTACCTGCTGTATATGAAAGCTTGACTACAACTGCAGTTTTTCAGCATGATCCTCATGCTTCACACTCTGTTACATCTTGTCTCTACTGACTGCAGTTTATCTGAGCCATGGCCTGTCTGGCTCAAAGCCATCCGCTCCATTGTTTTTAGAGGCTGATCAATTCAGTTTTCCAGCAGAAGCAAATGGGAGGAGGAAAAAAAGCTGTAACTGTCTATTGTCTGTTGATTGTCCTCCTTATGTTCAATTCCTGCTGGTTAATTAATGGTGACACAGTCCAAACTGAGCCGTACAGTGTGATACAGATGGACCCTGGAGCGTTTAAAAAAAGAGCACATGGAGGAAAACACAATGATTGTAGGATGCTAATATCTGCGTTTTTTCTGAAATCATGTATGAGGAATGGGACAGTACAGTATGTATAAATAACTACTCCTAACTAATCCAGGATATGTGGATAAGTCAATATATTTTCACACTACATAACCAGTGATATCTGCAAACATTAATATCACTGACTTGTCTGACAGAAGAGTAAAATTACACTTTCAAATATGCAGGGCTGTAGCCAGGATTTTAGAAATACTGAGGTCATGAATTCCCCAAGCACAACCCCACCCACCTCATTCATTCTTCACTAACCACCAACCGAACTCTGTGTAATTATTTACAAAAATGACAACATTTCACATTTTATTTATAAATTTAGCTGCTCTATTACATTTCCTGCAAATTTCATCTCCCTGCATTCTGGTCTGAATGTAGGTTCAAAGCTGACAATACTAAATCACTTCTATTTTATTTAGTGTTTTGTCTAATACTGACAATTTATAAGAAAGTTTGTCTAAAAAATATCAGAATTTCCTAACATGTGTAATATTTCTGTAACTGTAGACTCTAAACTCCTTCATGTCATTAAACTCATAACAACATAAAACATGTCCTCCACCTCAATAGTAGCTACGGCCCTGTATGTATGTTATATTAAAGCTGCTGTATTCAGAATAATGAAAAAACTGAAGAAAGAATTCATTTTCTTTTCTGTAATCGCAGCACAATGTCCCTGTTGGGTTGTATTACTATTGTTGTTTGGCTCAAGGTAATTTAATATATAATCATAAATCAGGTTTTCACTGTCCGGTTGATATATTTCTAAACACCTAGGATAAAATATAGAATCAGACCCATCTTAATCCTTGAGAAATACTCTCTAAAGAAAATAGCAAGGATGGTGGAGGTTGAGGAGTTCACGAGGGAGGCAGGAGCCTTCAGGACGCGATCAATAGATACAGGTGGTAGACAAGAAATTTGCTCATGTCAAGGTTGAACATGCAAAGCAACTTAGCGTCTAAAGAGGGAAAATAGTCCTGACATCCTGTCTCAGGTGACCAAGCAGTCAGTTGAAGTCTTGAAGAGCAAAGTGGAGGGTAAAAACCAGCCATGACCCAGAACCACATCCTGTGAGATGAATGACAAGTGTCGTGATAGGCTAGGAGCAGTTCAATGGTGTGGCGCTGGAGCTCTCACATCATGTTGGGCGCAAAGGTCTAAGAAGCAGAACAGTTAAAACCTCACACAAAGGACGGCTTGAACAAAAATACTTGCAAGTGGTATTATAAAAGTACAATTCTTAAATATAATAATTGCCAAAAGGTGGAGGATCACAGTACCACCAAAATTCAACACACAGGATTGTAACGTGCTCCCCAATGGATTAACAGGTCTTTTACAGTAATGCACAAACTAACACTGCTTAATTAAAGTCATTAATGTTTATTTAATGATATTCTTTTCACCATTTAGTCAAACACTTCAATTATATTAAACATACCTGTAATATATATGGCTGAAAAAAGCAGATAGGACATTTAACCCAAGTAAAGAACAGTGTTCTTTGTACTTGTGCTTAAACAGTGACAATAAAGTTGAATTAAATTAATTTCAATGTAATTTAATTAATTTCAGTTCAATTCAAGCATAATGTAATGAGGACTGATGAGATAGGGCAGAGAGGACGGAGCAAGAAATGTAGCACAACACAAAGTCGCAGTTAAAATTTGTGCTGACTGGTTATCTTATTTGAACATTAATTGCAGTTGCTTTGCTAAATTGCTGCTTGCTAACAGTTGGATTTCAATTGGTAAACTTTTTTGAAGTTGGAGCTGCGTTGGTAAATGTTGTTTCTGGTAACACTGAGACAATGATCCAGGAAGTCCAGTCTTTTACAGACTTTACAGACAGTTGTCATGGAGACACTCGTTTTATCCTCTGTCATGATGATCACGAGGTAAACCGTCAGACCGCACCAACCGCCATTCATGTTACAAAGTCGTCTTGCACTGTGCTTGCATGTATTTGATTGGCCAAGGAAGATGATGTTGAGGCAAAATTTGGCTCCCTTGCTGCATCAACATTGAAATGAATGAGAAGGGTGAGTTTTTTCACACAGTATTGTCTGCCTGGACAAAGTCTTTTAGAGTAGTGACAAAGACTAACGGGGCAAACACTGAAAACACAGTGTAAAGTGTCTCAGTGACCCAGAGTTGGAAACAATCTTTACTTTCAGGCCGTTCCCTCTTACTGATAACATGAGTGAACTGACCTGCATCTTTTCAGCTCTCAGGTGTGCTATAAAAAGACATTGTTCTTTTGCAGCCAGTTCTCCACTTGAGCTTGTCAATGTTGCCAACCATGAATACTGGCAGATTTGTACATCACTGTATACCAGAGCGTAGCTGCTAGCTTAGCTGCAGCCTGTAAGTATGTGGGTGTCGTGTGGATCTTGTGAGGCCCACTGGACATATCAAACCAACAGATCATTTTGTCAAGGCTGTAAGGCTTTCATTTCCCCTGTTGTGCTTGTGATTTTATCACACACATAAACAGACAGACACCAAAGCCTCCGCTGGAGCCTGAAGATCTGACAAAGGCTATTTTGTAAGTCTTATCTGTGTTACTTATGCAACACTGACACAGGCATACACACAGAAAATAGAGTGAAGGCTGTGCGTCCTAAATAAGCAAAAGACTTGTGTTGATGTATACAATATAAAAAAAGACAGAAAGACACCTGGGTGAAACACTGAAGAGGAAACTGACTTTAATATGGTGTTTATATATTGTTTGTGTTATGTGTTTTCCTTAGTTTGTTATGTTCTGCATTGTTGCATGGAGCTGAAAAGAGATTATAAATGCATGAATGAGGAAACAGAAGATATTATGGGAAACAAAGGATATCAATAGTGTGTTGCTGATGATGAGAGCTGATGTAGAAGTAAGACTTTACAAAGGTATACCTGAATAAAAGGTACAAAAATGGGTGAAACTTTGAGGATAAAGAACGACAGTATTTCACCCACAGATAATGACATATACTTTACCATAACTGTCTACTGGGACAATATATCGAAAATAGTAACTGGATGTCCATCAAGTCATCCATCCAGACATAATGCTTTGCTAAAATTTGAACAAATTCACTCCTGGATGAGGTTTATATGTCTTTACTTCAACAAAACTTCTCAGAAATGCATCTAAAATGTCCAGTAAAAAGCCCGTCTGTCAGTCTGCACCAGCTGGCGTTGCATTTTAATTTGGCAGCGACTACGGCATTAAATTATTTTCGACGGCTGATGGCTGATTCCTGAGGAAAAAAAAAAAAGAGGAAAGCGGGCCAGATGTAATGCTTTCACACACACACTCATCTCCTTTCATCTTGTTCCTCCAGCACATACTGTTTATGTTGCCAGAATGAAATAGGCTAGAGAGCACTCAACTGAAAATCCCATTGAGAGGAAAAGACACTCCTTTAACTTCACACGGCGCTATTTAAACAAAAACACAAACATATCGGTGTGGGAAATATAAACTCGTCTCATGCCTCCACCCAATTTTATCTTTTGGCAAATGAAAAGATGATATGAAACACCATAAAAAGAGTCCATCAAATTTAGTAAATGTGCCTTACGCGATTTTGTATAGCATGTACGACCCTTTGGAGAGTTTCTCTCATCGAGTAAAAGAGACATTTCATGTTGTGAACATCCAATAATAAGACAGCGAATACAAAATTACATGCAGCAAACTTAAATCATTCATTCTACTATGCACTGCTCATACAGGACAAAGCCCAGCAATCCCAGAAATCCCATCTTACCCAGCATTTCCAGCTCTAATGACAAACGAGAACAGCACACTTCTACAAGGCAGACGCTCGGTTGATGTTTGTTCTCACCTTGATTTCATGCCAAATGTCGTATCGACAATGTGGGCTAGGCCACCAGGGGAAGTGATTTGTTTCCCGGAGTTAAAATGTAGGCACTCATCAAACAATAAGGTGCTTTGGATAAAAAAGCATCCACCAAATGGTATTATTTTTTGTGGCACAATGAGGAGCAGTTGGGCTGTGTGTGTAATTCACTGTCTAGACTGGCTGCACATTCGCTCCCAATCAATGTGGATTTAGTGGAGGAGAATCCCAGATAATTATTATTCCTGTGCTAGTTATATAAACTTATATAAACTGCTTTTGTCTGAAAAGTAAGTACCCAGTTACGCTTCAATGTTTATGCCCAGGGCCGCGGCTACCATTGAGGAGACTGACATCATGTCTTTGTGATAATTTTTGGAACCTTTTTAGTTTTAGTTTCCTTGGAGGAGTTTCTGTGCAGTTTAAAACTTTTTAAAAGGCTTTTTTGGGGGGGGGG
>NTHP01000166.1:1059839-1104893 GCA_003416845.1 Oplegnathus fasciatus
GGGGGGATTTTCTGAATTAAGACGTTTATGTTGGAAAATGAAATGGTAACACTTTATTTTATAGCCAAGTCTCTAGTTTCCTGATAATTTCCTGGAAATAACTATGTGATCTGGTAGTAATTATAGGGAAACAGAGACAAAGTACCTCAGTATTTTTTAAATCCTGGCTACGGCCTGACTATGTCAAAATGAAGCCATGTGGAGGTGGAGGACAGAAGGTGGCATCCTGGTGTAACAGCAGTCAATTCTCCATTCAAATTTAACACAAATTTTAACTGAGTGTCCAGAAAATTGGAAAAATTGCTAATGAATTTTTAATTCTCCAGTCCAGTGCCATTAAACCATTGCAGAAGAGGGTGCAATAAGATGACGTAATTAAACCAGTGCCAGTCAAATCTCAATCAAAACAAACAAAACCGCGATGGAAATATGATATTTCTGTTTATGTCCTGTATTCATTTGAGGAATGTTACCGTCTCCTCATCACTCCACACAGATCTGATGCAATGTTTCGTCTCTCCAGTGGCTTTAGTGGACGTTTAAGTCACATGCTTCCTGTACGTGCTTGATGTAGTCTCTCCATTGAACTTTGTCGCATTTTGTTTTTATTCAGCCAAACATGAAAACACAAGCTTCATAAATATTTTGGCTCCAACTGTTTGTCGATATAACATAAAAATGTTACATACTGTAGTCGTACCGCAGGCCGGTCAGTATCTTCTTTTGGATTTGAATCAGGAAAAGTAATGAGTCTCTTCTACAACAGAGAGCGGCTGCTGACTCACAGGACTCTTGGTTTTCTCTAGTTACACATCAAACAATTCTTTAAAGGCAATAAGAGACATAAGTCCAGCAAATGTCTCTCATCGCCATCTGTCTGGCATCTCTACCTCAGCCTTCCAGTAATCCATGTATGAACAGGCTGTTCACTGTAAAAAACTGAAACAATGTTTGACAATCCTGACCCAAGAAACCTCACATCTCACTGATTTTAACATAGAATTTGTCAGATCACATCTTGTTTGCATTTCAGTGATAGCAGCTGATGAACACGAGACATTCTTTGTAGTCCAGCAGAAAATACATAATATACTTATTATACTATATTATACTATATTATACTACAATACTACTATAAAACAACGCTATTGCCAGACAAGAACATTAATATTGAACGAACCTGGAAAAACCCATAATGTTTAATGAGAATGGCTGTGTCAGAAATCACTCCCTATTTATTATGTAGACTACACTACATTTATATAGACACTACATTTACCTCCACCAACTGTGTGTCTGAGTGTGTAATATATGCACGATATAGGGCCCTCCAAAGTTCCAACAGTGGAACAAAAAAAGTAGTCTCCATGATATTTACACTACTTTCTGCTAACAATACCACAATGCAAAGTGTTTTATTTTAGTGATGCAAAAATTTAAATTGTACAACATTGTACAAAACTGATTGATAATGATCTCAGTTTGTCATATGATGTGTACATCTTGTTGTGCTGCCCCCATAATATAATTGAAAAATAATAATAATTAATGCAGGTTAAGGGTGGGTTAGGGATAAATCGTGGTTATGGCAAATAAACTATGCTAAAGCAACTAAAACACAAATACTTCCGTAATTGACACCTATTTTAAATCTGTAAATACATTTAAAATGGTTTTACTCACACTGTTTATTGGATGTACGATCAGTACATCACGTGGTAGCCTTGTCTGCTTCCTTACCCTGCCTGCAGTGATGGACTGCCAGTTTTTGTTTGTATGTGCTCGGCCTCTTCAGTAATTTCCACAGGTTATTTAGAAATAATGTGGATGGTAGAAATTCAAATTCTGCTGCTTAAAGAGAAAGCTGAATGTAATGAGCAATAACTTGCTTATCTCTGATTGCAGTTCTTGTTTTATTGTGAAGCTGATTTACCAGCCAGCACCAGCAATGAAAACCAGAATGAAAATTCAGACAGACAAGATCTTGCTGTTCTCTGTAGCTACTTGCTTTCTTATATTAGTTCAAAACAGTTTCGGAAGCCACTTTAATATGTTTTCCAAACATAGAAAAGGCAGTGGTTGCATGGAGGAGGGCCTGCATAGGGAAGACTGAAACACACACACACACACAAACATGGAGTTTAACTCGATGCTTTGCCAATATTGTTTCAACTGTGATGCTAATAGAGCAAACTGAGGTGAAAATTTAATTGAAATTGAAAGAGAGAGGGAGGGAGAGACAAAGAGAAGAGATGAGTAATGATAGAAAGAAGAAAAACAGGGCAGAGACTGCATTCATACAATATCTGTCACTGTGTGTGTGTGTGTGTGTGTGTGTGTGTGTGTGTGTGTGTGTTGCCTGCAGAACAGTTGATGGATTTGCTGCTTGACTGCTCACACAGATTGGTGCCTGCTGTGATGGCAGCCTTGAACTGAAATTACGTGCACACTCAAAACACACACGCGCACAAAAAGAGAACTACACATAATTGCAATTTCTGTGTGTGCGAGTGCGTTTGTGTGTATTCTTAAGTTGGGGCGAGCGGGTGTGTCGCCTCTAGGAGGCCATTTCAAAGCACTGTGGAAGGATGGATGAACACAAGGCCAACCAAAGCACCAGAGAGGATGAGACAGTTGAACAGGTTCAAAACGCTGTGTTTATACGTTTATTAATAGCCGTTTATTATATTCTGTGTCAGATGCTTCCTTTTTATTGAATCAGTGACAGGGTAGCTGGCTTCCCCAATTATCCTTTTTTTTAAATTGGTGAAATGAGACAAAAACACAACAGAACACATAAACAAAGATTAATTTATACAGCTTAGAGAGAGCTGAGTCTGATGATACGTTCTGCTAATTGAGGCAGTTGGAGTAGATTATGAATTATCTGGATCTTGTATTTGATAACAGTGGATAGAATCCCCTCGCCCCTCCTCCCCATGGCTCTAAATCAAGTCCATAGATGAGATTAATGTGTTGTCTTGAAATTTGTGGTGAAGATGTGTGTTTTGTGCCAATGAGCTGCAGTGTAGAGGAGATCTAAACAAAAACTTGCACAAAAAACAACACAACTGGTACCAGTTGGTTCAAATGAAGCTATGAATTAAATTTTGGAGAACAACCTCAGGCTACACAAAATGTAGCAAAACATATTATAAAACTTAACACCATAAAAACAGCAGCTGTACTGAGACTGAATGTGTTGGCATGACTCTCCACCAAAATAACAACATAAACAAATCAATAACACTTGTCCAGCACCTTACGTACCACTTTATTGTGGTCAACTCATTCAAGCTAGACCGGTAAAGAAGCTGCAATCTTGAAACCAAAGCCACAGGACAAAGTAAGGGCGAGAGAGACAGGCCTTAAATAACTCTGACACTGATTGAGATGAAGTGGCAGGATGAGTCAGTAAAGATGACAGGGCTTCATTTAATAGCGATGAAGAAAACGTGTTCCCTACCACACATGCAAGTTTCATTTGTAAGTTGTTCATTTCCAGAAATATCCATCCTGTGAGTTCAGGAAATTAGAATGGGTCTGAAGCTGTTGTAATATTTGATATTTTTACCTATGAAGGGTAATCTTGAATTTTTTATGTTTTTGGGGAAAAATATACATAACAAGGTAATGTATCTGATATGCTAAATCATAGGGAAGAAAGTAGTGTGGAGAGACAGATTTACCATTTTTCCATTAGGAAGGTGAAATGAGTGAGTTCATTTGGCTGTAGACTTTTTGGAATCAATGAAAAGAAGTAATTGAGTTGAGGTAAAATTTTTGCTCTTAAACGTCGCTAGCAGTAGAGTGATTAAGATGAAACAACTCTGGCCTGCTTTTGGCCTTTGGTTTGCTCAGATAGGAAGTATGGCGTATTTAGAGCAGTTGATAGTATATTCTGAGAGTGTATGAGGTCGATTGCCTCTTGCAGTACTTTTCATTCTTGAGGATGAACTAAAACATCATCTGCGTAAAGTTGAATCTTGTGTTCTGAATTTGAAGAGTGAATTCCTTTTTCTTTTCAGTACTGCCAGATAGAGCTAGCAGGTGGTTCATATAAAATATCAAATAGCAAGCGAGAGCGTGGGCATCCCTGTCTGGTGTCCTGATGTGACCCCGTTAGTAGTGACAGTGGCCATGGATGTGCTTTCTAACCATCTAGTGAAACTGTAACTGATGGTTTTGTTACAGTGGATTTTGAAAGAAATTCTGCATTGATTTTCCAACTGTTGGGATGACTTATCTGACACACCAGTACATAGCAAATCAAAATAATACGTATATATATATATACACACATTAATATGTATGTTCTATATGTTCTTTTCTTTCTTTCTTTCTTTCTTTCTTTCTTTCTTTCTTTCTTCTGTAGTGGAGCGTCAGGGAGTAGCAGTGAATCGGAGAGCAGCTCAGAGTCGGACACAGATGAATCAGAGAGCAGCTCCAGTGACAGCGAGTATAATCAGGCCTCCCGCACAAACACTCCAGAGGTAGGCTGACAAGTGTGTGTCTGTGTGTGAATGTGTGTGTTTATGTGGATTCCATATAACTCTGTGCGCATACAGTGGATAACACAAGTTTATGGATGAAATAGATAACATAAGCGAAACTGAACTCTCTTTTTTAAATTTTCAGGTGATAACAAATGTGAAAATATCAAATACTGCTATAATATTCAATGTCATGTTTCATGTATTAAGAAATGTATGGAAAAAAGATCATGGACTTATTTTATGATGTATATAATATTCATGGTTAAGCAGCTGTCTCAGTGTTACATCACATTACAAACATTTAGCAGGCACTGTGATCCAGTAGGAACAAGAGCTTGATGTCATTAAGTGTATAAACCAATCACAATGTTTACCAAAAGTTTACCTTAATTTTATGGATTATTCCCTTTGTTCGATAAACAGTCAGTACAGTTGCCCAGTTGCATATTTCTAACCTCAGTTTGGAGTCAACCAATCACTACTAGAGTTGTGCAATGTTGTGTTTATGCCAGCTGTCAAATCTCATTTTGCTGGTTTCCTTTTTCTATAAAGACAGAGGTAACATTAGCTGTTGTTACAGAAATCCCAATCATTAAGCAATCATTCAACTATTGTCAGTAAAAGATATTGACGATGTCAGGTGTGTCTTCAGCTCTGACAGCTCTGTGTATTGTTTACATTTTCGTAAAGAGACAGATGCACTTTCATTGGCTTTTTTATTCTCCCTGATTCACCACTATTCACTTCACAGTGTGTCTGACTGCCTGTACATTAAATGATCTCTTCCCACGGTCTCTGGGTGGTGCTCTGAAAGTCATAAAACTCCAACTGCAGAAAGCTGAATTATAACATTATTTATCACATTATTTTAATGGCTCAACGCTGCCTGGTTTCATAGGCTTATGCAGTCATACCCACGGAGGGAAAGAGAAAGGCATGCAGAGAAAGAGACAGAAAATCATTTAGTAGCATGCGACACATAGGCAGCGAATAGATACAGTGGAGCTACTCTCAGATCTCACTAAAAGAAGTAACTTCCTTTGAGTTTTTCAGACCAAATTAAATTTTGCTATGACAGTGACACCATAAATACAACCATCCAAATAAAATTGTGTATTTACTTCTGAAATATTTAATAATCTATATGTTGTTTTTACTCCCCGTAGCCGGAGCCCCCCTCCACCAACAAGTGGCAGCTGGACAGCTGGTTGAATAAGGTCCAAGCTCAAACCAAACCCCTGGTTCCCCCACAGCAAGAACATCATGGCACGGGTTTGTATGGACAATTAAATCTACTGTGTCTAACAGCAACTACGGTTATAGTAAAAAGAAATCTGGTTTGATCTGGAATACTTATTCTGGTCCAATGGTCCTCTGCCCAGGCTCCATCACCCAGGGTCCGGACACTTTCTCTCTAGGGAGTGAAGCACCAGGAGTGGGTACGGCTGCCAAGACCAAGCCCTGCGTATCCAACAGCACCCCTGTTCCAGCCGCACCAACGGTGGAACACAAGGATACAAGGGGAGCCTTCTGGTAGGAGCTACAAGTGTATTTGTTTGGAAATTTGCCAAAGTAACTTTTCAAGTCACATTGAAAGAATGAATGGATGGATGGATGACACGCTGACAGAAGGATGAACAAATTATAGGCAGCGACTGACAAAAATGTGTCTCTAACCATAAAAGAAAAATCAATTCTTGCTCCCTGCAGCCCAGGCAGAGAGAAGGCCAAGGCCAAGCTCAGCCAGAAGGCCTCAGGGGAGGGCCAGAGGTCAAAGATGAGGCTGTCACCGGGCCTGTTGTCTGGGCCAGAGGTCACGACCCCAAGGAGGACCACCACAGGGAAGAAACAGCCCAGACGGACAGAGAGATCAAACAGTGTGGAGGATAATCAGAACCAGACATGGAGCAGAGCAAACCAGCATAGGTAAGGAAGGGAGGACAAGACCCCTCCTTAACATTTTGGCTGAGTTGTATGTGTTTACCATCAGTTAGCAGCTGCATCCCAAAAGTATGACATACTTATTATTTATTTAAAATGTAAGATTAAATTGTTTCCTTGGTGCAACAGTTTGTTGCAGTATTGTTGATCCACAAATTCAGGATGTTTTCTCAGTTTGATTCGAAATCCAAAACGAATGACCTCAGTTTTCCCTAAACAAGTGGTGTGTTTATTATCAGAGAGCCACATGCCACATTCAACATGTTCTCTGCTTTAGTCTTATCTTTATTTAACGTTATCAGTGAAGCATCGTCAAGATTTTAAATAATTAATTTATAACATACAATAAAAACAGTAATGGCCCCAGGATACTCCCCTGGGGTACAAGGCATGTTATGGATATAAAAAGCTTCCTATTACTACATATACCTTTTAAATATCACTTTTTGATGGCTGCTTCACTGAAAGCAGTGGCTCTTAATTTAAACAGCAGTCTTAACTAACTGATGCTAATTAATTTTTTCAACTTGAGTGTGTTTTTTAAGGAGAACAAAACAATCGTAACAACTTATTTCTTGACTAGTTACTATATATTGCTATATGTTATTGTTAAAACTATTAACTTGTTACTGTTAAAGCAACACTGTCACTTAGTATCGAGCGCTAATAGAGGCTCCAGTGGATCACTGAGCTTTTTGGCAGCTAGCCACTGAACACTGTCACTCCCACATCTGTTGTGACAAATGCTCAGATTGAGTAGAAGCCATGCCAAACTGCCTGCTCAGCTCTTTTCTCCCTCAATCACTTCTTCCCTTCCCCTTTCCATTTTTTAAGCTTTCTACATCCAAACAAGTTCGGCTGAATGCATGCTGTTTTCAATTATTTCATGCTGTCTTATATTTTTTTCATTTTAACACACATTCACCCCCTGGAGCTGGCCAAGGCAAACATTATCTTCTACTGTTTGTCAGTGTAAAACTGCACTACAGTAGCAGTGCCTTGCTCAAGGGGGAATCTAATACGGATTGTGTTTTGTCCCACTGCAGCCCTGCAGCGAGGGAGAAGGACCTGTTGCCTCCCCCCTCCCTGGAGCATCAGAACCCCCCGAGGCCACGAAGCAAACCGCCCAGTGGGAAAACAGCCCCCAGAAAAGAACCTCGCAGTGCTACCAACTCAAACAACAACGCAGTTACTCCACCAGCGGCGCTGCAGCAAACCCCTGTGCCAATACCTGCTGTCAGTGTAAACCAGGTTAGATTTGGGGGATGGGATACACGTGTGTGTGATGTAGAGAGTTCCTCCATATTTCTTCTACTTCTCTTCTCAGTGATTAATAATTGCTCATAATAATACTAATGTGTCAAAGTTAATCCAGTGATTATTTATCACTGTTGGCACATTGAAATGATATGATACAGAGTGAGTGTCATGCAGACACCTGCCCCAAGCACCTTGGGACATTTTCCTTTTACTTATCAACATCTGGAATACGTAAAGACACAGTTTAAAAGCAAGTGCTGCACACATGTGACACTGTCCATGTATCCTGTAATGATCATTTCATCCTTATAGTCTCTGGATGATTTGACAAAGTCATAAAATTTCACAGGATAAAAACTGTATTATTACACGACTATTATGGCTCAACACTGGCTGGTTTTATCGAAATATGGAAAGTAAGAGAGGGAGTCACAGAGATAGAGCTGAATCATCGACCATCGTCTTAACCTATAATGAGTTAACACTCTGTGGTTTTATGAAGATTGGGTAGTTTCAAGGATAAAGAAAGAAAGAAAGAAAGAAAGAAAGAGAGAAAAAACCCTTTCAATAAGCTGGCTTTATGTAACTAAGACATAGATAGAAAAGGACAGGAATGAAGATTATATAACAGTTATACCAGTACAATGGCTGCAGAAGATGAAAATATCCCTCATCTTTTCTTTTATTAAAAAAGGGAAAGTGGAGTTTTTCTAGATAAATGACTTTAATAATACCAAATTTAAATAAAAAAATCAATGTCAATGTCAAAGAATCAACAGCATATTGCTAAAAACTGTGTCTCTACAATGCTGGACGTATAATACTGAGATACCGCAGGGCCAAGAACAGGGTGGTTTAAGCCTAAGCAGCAGTCTGTAAATGAGTCCACAGTCATAACAAGTCTTATAAATGTTGACCTTATGTAACTCGAGAGAAAAAGTCTGAAATCCACTGAAGTCAGGTTGACATGTGAGAGGGATAAATGTACACGCTCGTCTCTGGAAGAACAAAAGAAATGAACATCAGCTCACGCAACGCTCTCTAGAATTCTTTTTTAGGATGTGCCATGTTTTGATCTTTGTTGATCTTTATGACACCGGTGCCTCACATCATTATGTTTGTTTACTTTGAAAGTTTCTCTCCAGTTTTATGCCGTTATTCTGAAGAAAATATGCTTGGAAAACTCAGCCACTGAGGCAAATGAACAATTAACAAATTAACTGACAGCCGTCAATGATACTGAAACTATGAAAACTGCATTTTGACACCAACAACTAGCAAACAGCAGCTCATCAGCCAGACAAGACTTAGAAAACCGACCTGAGAGTGACATGTGTGACCCTGACATCTTCTACCTCTTCAACGGTATGTTCAATCAGCCTGACAGCCATTCAGAGCTCCAAACTCCCCTTCAATCACTACATATAATTAACTATTTAATTCCTAATTATCAACTTGTTGTGGTTTTTGTTTTTTTCAACAATAATCGGCTTCAGGAATACAAAATAAAAGACAAAAAATAAGTCCACTTATCCCACTGTGAGGCTTTACCTCAGTACTGTGTGTGACTTTAAGGGTACATTATTTAAGGTTAGAGGGCAAAAAATGTAGAATCAATCATGATAAAAAATGAATAGTGTTGATGTAATTCTCAAGGGCTGTCATTTTACATCCACTGTATCAAGGTTGATTCTACATCATTTACATATAGCTGTGCATTACATAATCTGCTGTCGACGACAACCTGTAAGTCTACACTTGCACCAGCTGAAAAATTCCCCCCTTTTGCCCAAAAGTAACCTACCCTAGAAGTCAAGAGGAGTGCTGACATCTGCAACCTGTGCTGTGGCTGTTGTCGCGTCACCTGATCACCTGATGCAGAACAGCTGGCAGGACGGCCAATGTTAGTGTTGACAGTCAGAATAGAGGAACTTTCCAGAAAACATTGCTGAAGACTTCTGCTCAAGAAAGGAAAAGCTTTTGCCAGCAGTGTGAATAAGCATTACACACGGGGAGGGGGCGTTTTTTCCTCTTTCTCAACAAAACACAGCATGGCGTTTATTGAAAATGGATTTTGCAGATGGCAACATGCATTGGACTGATTCCAAAAGTTTGAGAAAACTGTCGCTTTGTGTCTGCCAAGCGAGCGGGTTTTGCTCTGACTGGGAACATTGGTGGTATTTTCTTCGCCGCATCTACCTCTGTAGTTGCTTTCTCGTGTTGATGTTGCACACGCAGCGCTGCTACTCACTTCCTTTTGTTTCAAACAACAATCACTGATCATTTCACATCGAAAATCAAGCATCTCACATCCAAGGGACAATTTTGATTGGATACAAAACAAGGTCAGAGATGCAGGTGTAACTCTGCAGAGCTACCAAGACAATTAACCAAGCAGATGCAGGCTGGTTCTGCCTGCTGGCACACATCTTTCACACAAGAATAATGTCAGGATGTTGAGTTGATGATGCACAAACAGCTATAAGACCATTTATTACCTTAAAGGATAAGGCTGGGTGAAATTTTATATTTTTCTTATTGTCTACAAATCCAAAAGACTAAAACCAACAATGAATCGATCCTACTGACAAGTATTGTCTTTGTATCCAAAGTCTGATATAACTTTTTCCTCTATGCAACAGAGCTCCATTGTTGTCTGGATGACAAATGTGTATTAATCCGCAGCTGAAGGTAGTCCCCAACAAATGCACTATTTCCTCCTGTTTGAGCAATGTTTGCTTAAATCTACAGTACCCAGCTGTTCTAGGAAATTACTGAGCATTTTTAAAAATAAATAAAAAAGTATATTTGTACCGTGTGTTTTTAAAAAATTCACGTCTTCAGTAGTAACCGATGGTCTTGGGGTTGAGAGCCACAGGAAGCGTAGGGATGTCAGAAAGTTTTGAGAGATGGACTAACACATTGTTGGTTTTGGTTCTCATGGGATTTGTTGACACAATGAAAAATATTTATCCTTCGAAGCATGTAATGTCTGGAGCAAACGGAGGCAGAGATAACAGGAGAAAAAGTATGATTTCTGTGGAAGTCATAAACTTGACTTCTAAGATGGAACTGTGACAGTTCAGCATGATACTGCGCTGGGAGAGAGTTTGCAGGGCTGAAAGGTCGCTGCACGTAGCAGTCATAAATGTGTTGCAGCTTTTAGAAAAGGCATCAGTCGTTCACTTCCCCAGTTTGTCTAAATCTAGACTGCTCCAGCGAGGGCACTCATACATCTGAAAACCTTCATACTGTTGCAGCAATCAAGGCTGAATGTTACTGCTGCCATCAGTGAGGAGGACACTGAATGATCGGTGATAAAGACACACTTTCTGTTTTGAAACGCTTCCATTACATCTAAGAAAGAATTCAAAACAAGAAACGATGGTATAATTTTAATGTGACAAACATCAGGCTGCCTGCGCTCAGCAGTGTGACCGGTGTGCTGTGAATATTACTGACATACAAAATTAGACAGTCAAACATTTCACTTCACAGATTAGTAGAACAAGCTTGTGCTGCCTAATTTGCATGATATTATCACATGGATAATATACATCTTTAGCTTTACTGATTATACCTTCTGTCAACTGCAGTTTTTTTTATTGCAGGGGCTTAAAAATGCATCAGCAAATGGCATAAGCCCGATTTTTTCACTGAGATAGCAAAAGCACCCTTTTAGTAGTTTAGTATTTTACACAGTGGAGGGTGCAGAGAGATTACATGTGTTTATGTGTGCACTTTCCTGATTAGCAGCCACAGTGGTTCTCATAGGTCGGTGCATATGTATAATTATTTTATAGTATTCTTCAATCAACTAAAAGCTCTCTCCGCTTTGTCTTCTGTTATGTTTGTCTTCAAAACAGGATAAGAGGAAACACAGAGGTCCAAACACCAGAATCACGCCCAAGTCCAGAGAATTCATCGAAACAGATTCCTCCTCCTCTTCCTCTGAATGCCACTCGGATTCAGAGGAAGCCATCAAAATCCCCGCTCTGCCACCTCAGACGACACGCTCTGCGATTAACACACAGACTCTCTCCAACACACACGTACACACGCCTCTTCTCCCATGCCTCGCCTCTGTTGGCAGTATGGGCAGTCTGGGAACATTTGGAGGGAAGGGACTTCGAGTCAAAGATGGTAGCAATGTGACCACTAATGGTAGCAGCAGTAGTAATAGTAGCATCAGCAGTGGTAGTAATGGCAGCAGTAATAGCTGTAACTCCCTGAGCATTAGCAACATAAGTGGTTCATTTGGCACTTCTGTTCCTGATCCTGGAGGGTTAGGAGGACAGTGCAAAGACCTGGAGTCCATGTCACCACCTTCCACCATGGGACACGAGGTGCCTCTCTCCCCCTTGAGGGAATACCAAGAGATCCAGAGTTTATGGGTGAAAATTGACTTGTGTTTGCTCAGCAGGGTGCCTGGCCAGGGTTTGGGGGAAAAAGTGGGAAGAGTGGGAATCGCAGAAAGGGACGGGAGTGAGGGGAGAGACAGAGAGAGACAGGGGGAGAGGGAGAGGATAGGGGTGGCGGAGAGAGACAGACAGAAGCAGGAGGAGAGAGAGTGGCCAGGGATGAGAGAGAGGCAGAAGTTACCGAAAGGGGAGAAACAGGAAGAAGAAAATGAGCGATTAGTGCAGGACAGAGAGAGGCAAGGTGACAGAGACAGATTAACGCAGAGAGAGAGGCAGATGGACAGAGAGGACAGAGAAAGATTCGGGCTCGGGGAGAGGGAAAGGACAACGGGGAGGGACAGAGAGAAGGTATGCCAAGGTCTGGGGGTCCTGGACAACCCCCCTGTGCAAGAGCAGAGTAATCCCAGGCTGGCCGGGAGGACGGAGAGAGGAGAGAATGGAGGCAAACACAGGAGGCAGGCAGCTGGAAACATAGTGGTCCCAACAGAGAAACACACCAGCAAGAGCAAGAGGAAACATAAGGTGTGGCACAGGATTCGCTCTTCAATTTTTCACTGAAATTCTCTTCACATACTTGAGTGTGTTTTAAGACCCCAATCATTCTCTACTATTTTGCTCACATATTTTACTCTCAACCCCCCAATCTGTGTCCTTTCTCTCTCATATATATATATACTGTACTTAGACAGTGTGTGTGTTCTGTCTCCTATATTCCAGTCGGACCACAGTGAGTCATCAGTCAACGGCAATAAGAAGCTGCGATTGGACAAAGACTGTCAGCTCCTCCCACCCTGCATCTCTCCAATACACAACCACAAGAACAGCTCTGCAGAGTGAGTATTAACGCACTTTACACATCCCCTAGAGTAGCTCCCCAGAGGACTAAACAGGAGGAAAAATACTGTATTAAAAGTTTGATACAATAATGTATGTAGGTCAGAATCACTCTGCATTCTTTGTGATCAATCTCATACACAGTAGTTCATAAGTTCTGATAAGAGTTTTATAGTCTGACATTCATCAACATTAAAAGTAGGGGCCAATAAGTCTTGAATACATTTCCTTCCTCATAAAACATTTGCAAAGCTGAGGTTATGGAATAATTTCAAACCTACATTGTTTACATCCATGTCTGCTTGCATATGGTCTTCTTCTTCTTTACTGCCTTTGTTTTGTGCGTTGCTACATTTATTGGTGGAGACAACATGCCAAATAACGTGAAACCATCGGCAGGACTATTATTTATTGCTTCACCTGCCACCATGAACGTCCTCAAACAGGGACCCACTCACAAAAACATTGCTCCACAGCGCTACCAGTGGTCAAAAAAACTCCACAGGGTACCTTTAACTCTCTCACCCCAAAACACATTTCTTTCAACACCTCTGCACACACCGACTCCTGGAATCTTCTGATGATATAACAGTAACAGTGCAGATGCTGTATCAACATTAGTGTGTTCATCCTTTGTAATTACAGCGTTCTCTTACTGTGTCCTTGCTCTGTCTTTCACAAACAAGGGGATGTGAAGAATGAGATTTGAACCATGTGATGGAAAAATAATTCACTGTCATGCATTGCTTCAGTGATGTCAGTGGGAGTGTTTCCGGACCATGTTAGTAAATAGGGAGGATTCCAATAAAAATGATTGCATGACATGACAAAACGTGAGAACTTCTAAGTAATTCCTGTAAACTATAAAAAGCTCAACTTTGCCCATTCTTCCCCCTCGTACGCTCACTAAAGTCGACATTCTCTTGTGACTGGAACAGACACTAGTAGAGTATTTTTAGGGAGGCTTAAAATTTTTAATGTGGTGATGAAGTCATTGGAGAGACGAGTTCAATTCACACTGTGACACAGGAATGACAAATTGTGAATTTCAGCTTTCCATGTGAATTATTAAAAACAGACTAAGCTGGCTGTCGCTATAAATAAGCCTCAACGAGACAGCTACAGAGGAAATATTTTTATAGCATCTCAGCGTTATCAAAGAGTACACAGCAGGGAAAGGTAGGAGGGAAAGGCGGGGGGGGGGCGACCTGGACTTGAACCCATGACATTGTACGCCAGACGTCTCAGAGGGTCTCTTTATCATCCAAGAGGCTTTTTATGGAAGCCGTAAAGTGGATGATGTGATCATCCTGCTCAGACTCATTCAGCAGTTTCTAACCTGTGACTTTTGACAGTTATTATCACCTTGCTTTAATCAGTGAGGGCATATTTTGACGACAGATGATTGGAAAAGACATATATTAATGACTGAGTTTTCAAGCCAGGAAAGTTTTGTTTTACCTTTGTTTTACCTTTGTCCTCTTTCGGTGAACATTTGAGAACATGAAATTTCAATTAGGGCCATAAAAAGTCTGACTGTAACCACAAAAGTAATTATGTCAATGTGTTTTTTTAATATATTATAAATATTTTTATTATCATTAAAAGGAAGAAGGATGTTCTTTGGGAACATATTTTCAGTGGGGGGGGGGCTGCCGTAGATACATGCATGTGTGTATTAATGTTTAGAATAAACAATTGACAGATGTTGCACATTTTCTATAGTTAAATCTGAAAGTGACGTGGAAATAATATCACAGCAGGATAAACAATGTAATCCATGTACAGTAACTGAGGATATTTAAAACTGCAACAAGCTCAGATGCTGTTGACTCAGTCAAAACTGAAAAACTGGAAAGAAAAGAAATCTTAATCATACAGGCTTAACATGTACAGGTACATTTACTTTGGTGCTTTTTTCAACATGTTATCGATGATGCGTCATGTTTCAGATAGATGTCCTTCCTGTCTGTCCTCAGAATGCTAAATGGGCTGCACTTATACACTGTAGTGCTTTTCTACCTTAACGGACAAAGCTCTTTATAATTGGCCTCTCATTCACCCATTCACACGCTCACTCTGACACTCACAGCGAGACAGATGGCCACCAACCCTGTGATTGGCGGACAACCTAGTCTACCGCCCCTTCCACAGCCCTGTCAGAGCATCTGTCAGTACTTTTTCGCGTTCGTTTTTATCTCCTTAACTCTGCAGGTTTATGGTTCTTTAGTTAGACACAGAGATTCCAATTCGACAAAATAAGAAAACACAAAAAGCCATCAGACAGCGTAAAAACCTTCTTCTGAATAAATGTGCCTGTGGATGTACAGATAACATGCAGAGCTCCAGAAGGGGATCGAGAAGTAAACAAGCTTGCTGTAACTTACAAGTCATGGCCAGCGTGCTGTTAGTGGTATTGAAGACTGAGGACCACACCAGCATCTAAACTGAATAAAGTGACATTTGCAGATACGTTTACATGCTGTTTAATGTGCTGCAGCTGACGAAATTGACGTTAGCAGGGCACTTTTCCCCCATGAATGTTTGTTTGGTGGCTCGTTCAACAAGTTAAGGTGCAAGACAAGACGTGTATTCATGTTTGTAAGATAAGAAGGAGACTTTAGCAGGAAAGCTGTTGTGGGTTGTTCTCAAAGTCTGCGACTCTAGTGCTGTGTAGCAGGCTGCTGTTAACCTTGTGACTGTCTGCCTATAATAAAAGGCTGATGTTACTGCTTAATGCAAGATTTGATTGGCTGTATCGAAATAAGGTCTCCATCTACATAGACTGATACTGAAACTATATCCCGACAAATTAGACAAAACTAGTGGGTGCCACCATGAAACCAAAAAATAACAAATATAAACTTCTCCCTTTTGGTTTCAGATTTTTTCTCACAGAAGAACAAAGGGCAGGTGATTTACAGAGTGGGTGTGTAGCTGTAGCGGGCAGCTTGACTTGAAAATACAGAAATCTTCCCACCTGGCCAAGCAACTGTTGAGTCATTGCAAATGTATCGCAGAGGAATATTTGGCAGTTATACTGTGGTCATTTTGTGCTACGGGACATTTTTGAACTTATTATCCTTTTAAAAGAACTTTGAGGGCTCTCACATGCTTTCCTGCACACACACCAGCATTCTTCTTAAGGATAGACACACACAAATGCACGCAAATTAGCATAGTCATACATACAAACACACTTGCGCACATTAATTATGCTTAACACAGACACAAAAACACACACACATACTCACATATTCACACACACACACACACACACTACAGCAGCTAATTAGTCTTTGTCTCCCTGGTTTTGTATATTATCACTAATGTCGAGCTCGGGGCGTTGTTCTGCCAGCTCAGCAACTTTTCTCGCTGCATCAAACCCCCAGAGTTTCCAGGCAGAGGAAAAACATAAAAATATTATCTGTTGTGTTGCAAACAATATGAGTCACAAGAGTCACAGTAAGGCAGCTGAGGGAATAATCGTCGATGCTCTAGCAGGGAAGGCAGAATTACAACAATTTTAGAAGGAAAATATCATTCAGCAACTGCAAATGAAGTCGCAACAAGATAGTTAGACATCGTTTGCTCAGCTAAAAGAAGTAGGGTTTTATATGCTGGATGTTTCTGTCGTTGGAATGTACTTCATTTCTTTGAGTGTGGAAATTCAAAGAGAGACCCCCTCCTCAGATGTTTGGAGGTGCATAAGGAGTCATAGATGGGGAAAATTAAGAGTGAGTAATAATAGAAATACAGTCTACATACAGGGCGGCTAGGTGAAGTTGGTTTGGATGCAGGGTAAGGAGACAAGGCAGCTCAGAAGATCTGTTTGGCTGTTGCAGTGGGCAGCTTGGTGGGATAGCTTGGAAAACAGAGGAGCTCTTTTAAGAAGGAGCAAACAGGTACACAGCAGGTCTTCAGGACCCTGACACTTGGTCTGTGTCTTACTGTAGGCGCAAGAGAAAACAGGAGGACTCATACAGAAGAACACCACACTGAAATTACACTTTATGATCTTCCAGAACCTCTGACATCCAAAAGTCATCTTCACAGGACTTACTGATACATACAGATTGTTGGCGTCGGGACTGAATATTCCATTTTATTTTCATCATGGAATATTTTCTGCATGCACTTAATAGCTCCTGACTGAAATACATCACAAGAGTGAGTGTATGTTTCCTGAAGATCCAGTAATATACAAAGTAGAAGTAATTTTCAGCATATAACATTTGATTGCAGCAGAATCCCCTAAACACAGCATGTATTTCTATTTGCCGAGAGGCATTGGGTAGCTCCAAAAGTAATAACAATATCAATAATAAAGTATATTTTTATATTCTATTTGTGGGTCTATGATAGATTTTTCTGTCTGTGCTATGATGATGTGCCTTGAGGTTACAGATGCTTTGGCGTTAGTGGTTATTTTTAACAGTCCTCTGACAATGTTTTATCAGTCATGACTGATAATCTGTCAGTTATCATTTGTTGTTATGATTATTTCCCCTTATTCTCCACATTATATGGGCCAACCTCTTGTCACAAGGAACACCTGACACGTTTTAAAGTGGAAAAATCATGTTGTTTCTTTTAAGTGCATTAACTAATGTACTTAATGTCTTGAAAAACAACTACTGGCAACCAATGGGAATTGCACACCCTCTCATCTTCACATGCCATTAAGAAATGTGTTAATTGAAGCAAGAAAGTAAATCACACTTCAGCAGTAGACACAAGTAAGCAAATTAATTAGAGCACATACAGTAAATAAACATGTAGTAAAAAGATAATATTCAGTTACACCAAATAAATGAATAATAACACTACTTTGTCATTTTTCTGCCTTTGTGTGTGTGCGTGTGTGTTCAGTAGCTCTCTAAACAGGAAGCAGTCTCGACGGCGCGATGAGAAGCTGCTTCCGCCCCTCCTGTCCCCCCTCTCTGACGACCCCCCTCGTAAGCGAACCTGTGACAGCAGTTCCTCTCTCAGCCAGGAGGGCGGTGCCTCTGGGATGCTGCCCTGCTCCACCTCTTCCTCTTCCACGTCCTCTTCCTCACACAGACACAGGAGAGGCGAAGGCAAGGCGTCATCGCATGCGAGAAATGGCAGCGTAAGTGCTTAAAAATACTGTTACAGGTCACCATGTACATCAGAAAATTTGTCTTATTAGAACAATACACCAAACAGACAGGACTGCAGGTCAACTCACACTCTAAATGATGATGCACAGGTAGTCTCCCAAGTACATTATTGGCTCTGGTGCTTCATTGTCCACACTTTGGTACACTCTATGTCTGAGTGATAGTGGGCTGGTGGCCTTATCTTCTTAGTGTGAAATTGCTCACCTGACACTGTTCCAAAAATAACCCTTGAGATAATGACATGCCATTCTTAAAACGTATGAATCTACAGCGTGACACACATCTCCACCGATGTGAGTCACGTTTCCTTACCTGCAATATGTCTGTATGAGTTTCAAGAGCCAAAGTCACTAAAATATCTAACAGTGCAGCAGGGCAGGTACATAAAGCAGTACGTTTAATAAAGAACAGCTCCCAGTAAATTACTAAATGTAGAGGTAATTATTTATAAAATGACATTAATACATTTAAAGAAATTCTACGTGGTTTCCCTGAAAAATCTCAGAAGATTTTTCTCCCTTTTGAGGAATGAAACTGCAAAAATGTACATGTTAGCTTTGTCATGTGGATTTATAAGCAAAACTTACTGTAGTTTCTACAAATGGCACAAATGACTTTAGGCTAATAGCTTAAAGGACAGTTTGTTTGTGACTGACACAGTTGAGTCAGTTTAACCACATCTCTCAGGCTTATTTAGTCTTATTCTTTCACCCCCTACAGCCACAAGTGAATTCATCACTGTGAGTGAGAAGCCAACAATAAAGTTTAAGTAGCTGGTTGATGAAAACCACACATCGTGATACTAATTGATGTTGTCATAAACGTGGATTACAACGCCCCCTCTCCTATGCAGGAATTGGATCCCCACGGCGAGAAGCCCAGTGGAGACGGTTACCACGCCAACGGACAGTCAGACTCGGAGGTGTGGTCGGAACCGCTGACGGAACCTGCCGAACCTCGCAGGCCGAGACTGTCGTTTAGCGACACGTATGTAGAAATACAGTGTATACCACACACACACACACACCAATATGTATACTTATACACACACTTACTGCAATGGGTTCTTAGCTGATGCTCGATCTGCTTGTGAAGTTCAGGAAAATTATTTATTGATACATTTTGATTCTAATCATCATTACTGTTAATGAGACTTTTCAGTCTGTGCGTAACCCCCTCGATTCTCGTGGAAGTGATTCCCTGATTTCTTTTGTTAGGAGACAGCAGGTGTCTCCTCTTGACATGGAAGTGTGTCTCCCACTGTATAAATGAGATGAGTCTTGTTCTTTCATCATTTGGAATCATTATATATTTAATCATGCTGTACGAGTCCTCTCTCTAAGCCGAGATAACTAAATACATTCAATTAAGACAGAGCAGCAACAAAACAATAATAGCTGTAAACTCAACTTGCACATTCATTGACGCCGACCAGGCTATTAGGCCAAATGGTGGCCTATTAGTGTATTGTAGGTGGGGGAAATGTCTGTAACTACCTCACCACCGGTCCAGTTTTGTTGAAACCTGAAAAGATGATGCATCTTGTTACTTATTTGTCCCAAAGGGTTCCTGCATTATTCATGAAACAACATGTTTTGTTGTTATACTAAGGTTACACTAAGCCTGAGGTATGTATACCTAAATAGGCTGCTGTATATAACTCAGTGCAAGCTACTCGCAGCCAGTGATTATGCAGATCACTCAAACATGCAGGGTTTTTCTTTTTTTTATAAGTTTTTGTTAAACGACGTGTCAGTGCAAACGTGCTGTTTTATGTTCTCTTTTCACTGTGCTGTCCCCAGAGTCCACAGCGCAGACTACTACATGCAGGAGGCCAAGAGACTGAAGCACAAGGCTGATGCTTTGGTAAGACGTCGTCTGCCACAACTCTATCTGCAGTCACTGAAAAACACAGGTTACACACACACATTTGCACCTCAAAATGATTTGAAAGCACACAATGTTAACATCTACAGCCTAGAGTGTAATTATGTGTGTACTAGTTCAGATGTGTGTGTCATTGCTCATGTGTGTGCACAGCGAGTCTCCAAAGAATGATAAATCTATTTCATATCAAGGACCGTACTGTATAATTTGTGTTATTTATTGCACCATTTGTCTCCAAGGGAACATCGCATTCAAGGACTGATGATGTCTGCAAGATTATACAATATCAAAAGAATTATCTGATCCCCCTCCGAACAATGAAATGAGATTTATTTAACTTGTTATTTATCTTATGTTTACGCGTTGTTTCCTCAGATTTATCTGGGGATTTGCATCTTAGCAGGAGATTATTCAAAGAGAAGACTGTGCGTCTGCCACAGTGCTGTTAAGACATCGCTTATTCTGTCTCTGTCTCATTCACGCCTTCTCTCTCTCTGTCTATCCTCTCTTACATTTCTTTTCATTTCTCTCATTGTCACATTTCTTCTTTTTCTCTGTCACTCATTTGTCTGTCTTTCCTTTTTTCTCTCTCCCTCTCTGTCTGTCTGCAGATGGACAAATTTGGTAAAGCGGTGAACTACGCAGACGGCGCCCTGTCCTTCATAGAGTGTGGAAATGCTATGGAGCGAGATCCGTTAGAGGCCAAGTCACCATACACCATGTACTCTGAGACTGTGGAGCTAATCAGGTACTGCATGGATGTATGGATGGATAGACGGAAAAGTGGCATTATCTAATGAAATGAAGAAAAGAGGATTTGTTTTGTTTTACAAGTCTCTAGTGTCTCTAATGATGTTGTAGAATGAAAATGATAATTGATATGATTTCTTAGGAAGGTTCCTTCAAAGCATTATGTCATTTAGTACTAATTATAGGGAAAATGCAGAGAGTGTTTCATTGGTAGACTTTAGATTTATTCCAATATATTGAAAGGCCATCAAAGTTTGGGGTGTAGTTACTGTATAATTGCTATGGTAATTTCTATCTAACGCCTATTGACAATACTGTAGAGCCATTTTAGAATGTTTTACACAACAGCAAAACAGAAAGCAAAGTTGGACATATTTTTCAAAGCAGCTACAGCAGTTACACCGAACTGTACTCAGATGTGCAACTTGCGAGAGAGGTCTATGTTATCATAAAGAAATATAAGCATGTCACCACCTCTTAATGAAATATACGATAAACCTGCATTTAGAGCAGCAGTGATTGATCATAATGGTCCCTTATGTGGACTGTACACTTCAACTATTGCTAATGAGGTTCTGTATCTGGCTGGACTGAACTCAGCTCCCTGTTAGCAGGGCTCTGGCTGACAGGGTGACCAGGGACGGAGCGCAAAGTGGTGGAACCGGACTCCTTTTTGGTTATTTTGATTCAGCGACACACGCTTGATAAACTCCAGCCTTTTGTGAATGTGTCATCAACCATTATTTCTTTAGAGCAGCGGTTCCCAAACTTTTCAGGCCACGCACCCCCTTCTACATCCCAACCAGGTTGACGCGCCCCCAATCCCACACACCTTCAAAATAAAAGCAACACAGCCTATTTATAGCCGCATTAAAGGCATCAAGTTTAATCATGCACAAATAATCAGAACACACGTAACAAAATATTCAAAAGATCACAACAATGCGCTCTCGCCATTCGAATGAAACTGAAACTACACTGCAAAGTTTCAATAAATTGCAACAAAGTTACGCACAAGCCACTTTTAAAGAGCAAAGAGGATGAGTGAGGCCGAGGACACGCACAGGCTCAGAGGCAGATAGGCGAACAATTTTCATTAATTAAAATTATTAAAATTCATTCATTATTAATTCAAATGTAAGTTCATAATTTTACAAAGAAAAATTTTAAGTTTCATGTTTTATTTCTTGAAAAATGACACCATTACACCACCATTACATTTTCCTTCTCGTGCACCCCCTACAGGCTGCTCGCGCACCCCAAGGGGTGCGTGCACCACACTTTGGGAAACCCTGCCTTAGAGGAATATACTGTACATACAGAAATATTTAACCTCTTTTTGTCAGTGCACAAGCAGGTTGGTTGAACAGGCAAAAAATTTTAATGAGTAAAAATTGTAAAATGTGTCTGTCTGTATAGCTGTAACTTACAGGCAAGCACTGAATTCAATAAAGTGGAGAGTACGTTTAAATAAATATTTAAGTTTGTTTAAATTGATCTCTGTCATTTTAGCAGTTCTTCAGAAAATTCTCTGGAAATCAACTGCTTAAACACCCAATTATATAACTACTACACATACTATACTTTACTATATACTGATATTCCCTGATTATTTCCTATAAACCCAAATAAATGAGTACTTACTATGTGTACTGTCTCAGAACATTGTCTTTATTTCTCCATAATTACTGCCAAACTTTTCAGGAAACACATTTCAGGATTTATATGTAAAAAAATGACACCTCTTTTATTAGTCCGACCTTACTGACCTGTTGTAGATTGAGCCTGTTAACTAATAGCCTATTAAATAATATTCTGTGGTTGCATACTATATGGTCACCTCTCCGCCCACAGAAAATGACAAATCAAAACTGGAGAATAAGAATTAAACACTAATTAGAATGAAGCCAGTGCTCTATTCAGAAATGTCTGAACTCTCCAACATTGTGCTTTTTGCTAATGAGCGTAGTTTAACTAGTGTTGCATTACAGGATCTCTGCTGCTTTTCAGCCTTTCAGAGCTGCCAATGTGTGAAGTCACTGAGTGCAACTTTAAGAGAGCAAACTGAGAATAATAAATGACTGCTACCTCAGAAAGCAGGCAGGTTGACAGCAGGTTGCTGTAGTGGGAGAGAGTCTTTTAACTGAAGGACTCAGGTTCAAGCTCTGCTTGCCTGCACTCATCCATTCTGCTGAAGTGTCCTTGAGCAAGACACTGAATCGGTACCAGCTGGAGGGCTGCTGATCCGTGACTCTGGCCTTTGAACTCCCTGAGTGGGAAGCAGAAGAAAAGGACAAGAATATTCCTACAGGGATCAATAAAGTATAAAGGTGTAACTCCTCTCTCTTGATTCACCTGTAACTGCTGAATTTCATTTTGACTGATTAACCACCTCGCTAAGCAATCAGCGCGGGTCACTGAGGGCAGGAGGCAACAGCAGACCCCTACAGCATTTTTTGAAATACCTAATCAATAACCAAAGGAGGAATTAATCCCTCCACAGGATTGGATAAAGCTGACCTGTAGCTTGTCTTGCCTGAGGACGCTTCAGCAGGGTGGATGCTGGCTGTCAGCGAGCTGAAGGAATTAATCACTGACTGACATGTCAGTTTTATATTCTTAATGTTCAGAGAGCAGCTCCTTGAATGATTTTAACCTTGATTTTTCTAATTAAAATGAACCTTGAGTATACATGTGTTCACTATCAGGAGAAAAAGAAAGAGTGTTTTCATTTCACGCCCATAAATCCCTGGAAATGTCAGCAGTTGAGTAATTAGTGTCTCTCCTCTGCAGGTATGCCATGAGGTTGAAGAACTTCACCAGCCATTCAGCCACCGTCGCTGAGAAGAAACTAGCTGTGTTGTGGTATGATTCTCTTTTTATGTATGTGTGTGTGTGTGTGTGTGTGTGCGTGTGTGTATTTTGTGCATGTCATACCCTCTCTCTCCCCCCTTATTTACTCTTGGCCTAAAAGTATACAAATTTAAACATTTAGGGGCTCATACAAGAACATGTTCTTGTCCTAAATCTCTCTTACTCTACCTGTGTGAGCTTAACTCGCACACGTGTTGCAAGTTGGATTCAGAAAACCCTTATAACTGCACAAACTTGTTGTAAATTGCCCTTTGAATTCCTGATGAATTCCACCTGTTCGTGAGTGCGCGGTCATGAGATGTGACCATGAGCATGATCGATCCAGCCAAACTGCTGTATACTGTAAGGCTACCTGTTGCGCTCTATTTGTGGACAAGTATCATTCACAAAAACATAACCCAAAAGTAAAAAGGAGATTTTAACACCACTAAGCTTCAAGTCCTACTGTCTGAGCAGAAAAACCTATTTAGCAGCCTCAATAGTTTTATTACAGGACCTGAAACAATCAGAAAAACGTGTTGTGAGAGCAGCGCCGCACTGTGACAAAAGAGGTTTGACATGAAATTGGGTGCTGAAAAATATCTTGCTAATGCAAAGCGCTCCATGACTTAGATGGGAGGTCAGTGGTCACGCAGATGAACAAGTGAATATTATAGTCTTGTAGTAGTTGATGGTACACTGTTGAGGGCAACGACCTGTTAGCAACGATGGTGACAGCGACCTGCATAAAGGCGGAGTGAGAAACTCCAAATTCATTCAGACAAAGGCACTATAATCACTATAATTACCAAGCCAAACAAGTGTTTTTCCCCTGTGGAGACAATCTGTCATTGACTTGTACGACAGGTCTGGACCGCTTGTGAATTTCACTTATACTTCAGAGCAAATTCTGAATCAGAACTAATCTGTTCGTACGAGTGGTTCTTGCATGAGGCCCACATGAATCTGAATATGCAGGAGACCGCCTATAAAGTACCCACCATGTGTAAGTTTTTAATTGTAGAATCAATTACAATTAAACTACAATTAAAAACTTCTATTAAAATGTGAAGTGAAATCCTAAAAGTCTTGTCTTTTTTCTCACTCACAGTCCAAAAACATATTAGGGTATTTTTTATACCTCTGTGCGCTCTGTGAATGAATGGATTTACAATTCACAAGCAAAGATGTGGATTTTTATATTATCATATAGTGGTATTATACATTTCCCACATTCTTTACTTCACTGAAGTTCTTCCTAATCCACGAGGACTTGCGGGGCGTGTTTGAAGTCTGGGAGCATTTTGTGTGGATGACATGAAAATAATATTGAGGATGGAGCTTTAAAGGGAATTTGTACCGAGGTTTCATCTGCCTTCTAATGGTTTTGTTTCCATAGTAACCGCTGTCTGTCTCTGCTGTATCTGAGGATGTTCCATCTGAAGAAAGACCACGCTGTCAAGTACTCGCGGTCGCTCATGGAGTACTTCAAGGTAACACACACACACAGATTACACACACACACACACTTGGACATGGACTTTATTTCCTCCCTCTCTCTCATTTTCTCCCTCTGTGGTTGAAAAACATGAAAAGCTAATTACAATCCCTCAAATACATTTCATATTCATTTTCATGGTGCCTGTGCATTAATTTTGCATGACGTTATTAAAATCCATTCTTTCTCTTTGATATTAATGTATTAATTAGCTCCATCAATCATCACAGTGGATTGTTAGGGTTTAATGTGCTTGTTTTGATTAATTATGTTTAGTTTAATTAATTACTGAGGATGTCATTATCACAGTGCCCCATTTGCATTGATGGGATTGGATTTCTGGGAAGGGACTGACTGGGGGTTTAGCTGTGTACGTGTGCGCAGGCTGTGTACATACAGTATGTGTTGACAGAAAGGAAAAAATGACTGAAATCAGTCGGAGCAGTTTAAAAGAGAAATGGCACAAAAACAGTCAAAAATTCAGCTCTGAATTATAGTTATCCACATGACACATTACATACGATTTAATCTTCAGAAATTACACATATTGTGTGGGGGAAATCAGTGGCTCATGTTATATTAACATTAATATTTTAACCATTTAGCTGAAGCTTATCAAAAATATACAGTGTATATATATTTATGTATGTGTAATGTATTTACGGAAAAGAACAGCAATAGATATTAATAACTTTGTATTTTAACTGACTGTATTATTGAAAAATGTCAATTAATCCAGTTAGTTGAGCTTTTTTTTAAGCAACAGCTAGCAGGCCGTTAGCATAGCCTTGTATAAAAACTGGAAACAGTTAGCCTGGCTCTGTTAAAAGGTGAAACATCTGCACATAACCTCCTGTAAAGTCACAACTTGTCATTTTTACACTTTGGCTTTTATACAGATTAAACAACCAAGATACTATAACGTGTTAATTATTGAGCTTTAGAGGTGTTGGTGGGTAGGTATTTTGTTACCTTCAGACAGAGCCATGCTAGTTGTTTACCCCTGTTTCCAGTCTTTATGCTAAGCTAACCACCTCTTGGCTGTAGCTTCAAGTTTGATGGACACAATCTGTAAAATACTTCTGGTGCATGTCATCATTTCTCTGTCTTCATTTTCTAGTCTTTCTTCTACTAAAGCAGACACTGGAAGCCTTAAAAAAAACATGGTTTAATAAATTTGTCTTTTTGTGACCCAGAATTCAGCCAAGAGTTCCCACCAAGCACCCTCTCCCTGGAGGACCAATGGGAAGTGAGTATACACACACGCAGTATCACCCCCCTTCATAGATAATTGAGAATTTATAATTCACCGGAGCTCTGCTGCAAAATACCACGCTGCCCCTGACAGCCAGTTGCTCAAACAAACCCCTCAGGAAGCAAATAAAGGGATTGATTTGTTGTAGATGTGAGGAGAAGACTGGAGGGGCTGCCGAGTGCTGGGTGAGAAGGAGTGATGGAGGGAGTGATGATAGATGGAGGAGGAGAGGGGTGGAGAAGCTGTGGATGTGAAGCTAATGAGTTTGGACAGCTTTGACGCTGCACAACAGCGGGACTGGAGCTGTGTGTGTGGGTGTGTGTGTGTATGCGTGTGTGTATTGGCAGCACTGAATCAGGCACAAGTCGTTGGGTCAGCGAGGGTCAAGGCCACATCACAGACATTACATCACTGCCAGAGCCACACACCCAGCTGTGCAAGGCAGGGGGAGCAGTTTGTACTAGCATGACTGATGTTACTATACAGTAAATATCAGAAGTGCTACACACCCGCTCACATTTAACACTTTAATAATCTCAAGGCTTGAAATTGATGACTCCTTTGTTGTATTTGACACGGCTCCCTACAAAGTTAAAACCAAAACAAAAGACTGTTACTTTGTCTGACTGATTTCCACCATAATTAATGTGCAGCATTAAAATCATTAGCATGCTGTATCATTGTTGTTTCGTTGTGATAGTGAACAATTGGTAGACTCATGTACCTTTGTTTTTTTTAGAGCTAGCACACCACAAAGTTAAAGTTGCGCTAATCAATACATTAATGTTAACAACAGATCTCATTACTACACGCAATGTGAAAGGTGTCCCTCATAGTGACGAACCCACAGAGAATTATCACCAGATACTGCAGTTCCTCTCAGTTCATGAGGGCGTTTTAGTGTCTTTCAGCTCATTGTTTTCGTTTTATGGCCCACAACTTTACTGTTTTGGTTCAGTCTCATGGCTCTCATCAGCTGTTTCAGTATAAAAGCTCTGATAAACCACCTGTGCGTTACCTGCCCAGCACTAAACTGCAGACAGACTGGTGAGCACAAATAAAAAACTAAAAAGTACCTAAAGACTTAATATTGAACTTTATCCATCAGACAGACACAAACATGACCCCAAATGAATGCTAATATTCCTCCGTGTCTGCTGGATGTGTAAATAAGCAACTATTCACTAACACATTCAACATAACAACTTTATAAGGTGATAATGTCAGTGTTGTGTTTACAGCTTGTTCCATGACCCCCCCCCAAAAAAAATGCAGCTTTAATACCACATATTCTATTAAACTTGCTCTCTGATCCATCCTCCCCTTCTACGACATATTTTACTTTCCTTGTTCCTGAAGAGGATAAATGTTTTTCCCTATCAGCCACTAGTTTCTCACCCTCACTCAGAAAACAACCAAAAATCTGTCAGTGCAACAGACTTATACCTTTCAACCCATAGAGGCCAATGCAGTTATGCTTTTCCTCCTTCCAAAATCTAGTGTGGTCTTATCTTTAAAAATAGAAAACTAATGAAGACAGTATTTGGCAGACACATCTTTGACGCCAGTGAGTCTGTTTGGAAAATATGCAACAAGTAAAGTCTCTTGGCTGACAGACTTTAGCGCACACTTTCCTCTTTGTATGTTGTCAAGTAACTCAAAAGCCCTTCCAGCATACAGAGCCTCCCTGTTTAATTCTCTTGGTGTAACTGGGACTCACTGCCTCTCCTTTTTTTTTTCCAGGGTCAATGGGACTCCATCTCCCCTCTCACTCAGCCCCTCCCCAGCCAGCAGTGGAGGTGGAGGAGCAGGAGGAGGATCTGGAGGTGCCCCAGGCTCGTCAGGAAGCGTGGCTATCCCCCAGCGGATTCACCACATGGCTGCCAGTCACGTTAACATCACCAACAACATCCTGCGGAGCTATGAACACTGGGAGACGGCTGACAGACTGGCCACTGACAGCCAAGGTAGGACTACAGTTGACAAATGACTTTACATGACTGTAATTATTGACTAACGGCACGTTAAGCTAACAATCTTGCTGCTCAATAAAAAACAGACATACGGTAAGTTGTGGAAAGTGTTGTAAAAGTTCTGACAGAGTCTATATATGGATGAGTGACTGACCTGACTTTGCCTCTTGATGCCCACAGTGCCATCAGAAAAAAACACCCAAACTGCAGTCATGTGGTTCATTTCAGCACAGATAACCCTCAGTAACTGTGTCTCTCCCTCACCCTCCTGTAGAGTTCTTCCAGGAACTGGACTCGGTGATGGAGCCGTTGAGTCAGCAGAGCAGCATGACTGAGCTGGTCCGATACATCAGGCAGGGACTGCACTGGCTCCGCATAGAGGCTCACCTGCTGTAAGGCCTGGACCGGAGCCAAATTTAAAAAAAAAAAAGAAATGGGCCTGGGAGCTAGAACTGGGATAACAAGTGAGATGAGATCAGGACGATGCTTCAGATCCCACTGGGATCCTTCAAATGACCCGACACCACCCACGGTAATGTAACGGCATAGACTGGGTGGATTAATTGGTCTGAAATTCACCTGCAATTAGGACTGAACAGTAACTAAGTTTGGGAATTTCAACTGTGAATACAAATTAGCATATTAAGAATTTGGCTGATGCTGCTTTTTGGAACAACTGCAATTCCTAAAGGGACAATAGGTGTTACAAACCTCCATGTGTCCCTGAATAGAAATAAGAACCAGAGAGGAAAGGTGGAAAGTATTTTTACTAAGACAGGATCATTTTCAAAAGGATATGTGAGAGGCTGATGTGATTAAGGAGGCTGAAGGTAGGGAAGGAGCTCAGCAGAGGCTCATCTCCTCCAGCAGTGGCCTAGAAACGTGTCTGTGATTGGGACTAGAATTAAAGCCTCAGGCTGATATTGATCCAAGTGGAGTATTGGTCCAATCCATTAGATAAGGACCACGCCGGTAAAGGAAAGAGGCTCAGCTACAACCACTAGAGCTGAATTAATGGAGGCTGAAGTTAGAAACTAGAAGCTGCTGAAACTGCCTGTGTTGTATTCCTTCGGTAATTTAACAACATACAGTTAATTAGTCACAGCGATACAAAATGGCTTCTGAGGAATGACTGCTGAAAAGTCGCCCTTTGTGGTTAACACCATTTTTGAAGTTATAATCCTTAAGAATTTCATCACATCAAACTCAACTTTTGATACCGTTTATGGCTGGCATTTATTCTGTTATAACCATTAAATTCCACTCGTTAGTTACCTTCCTTACAGTAGTTTGCATTGTCAGTGGCGGAGTCCGCCATTCCTGCGCTGGATTCAAATGGCGTACACATGCACTAGGGATTCACAGGAAACGATGCACGCACAGGACGAAAGACGATATATGCATTTATGTAATGACGTTATCCAGGAGAGCAGAACAGCTGGTCACAGGCGTTTTGAATAGGAAACATATTTGCGTTGGTATAAATATGGCTACAGCGACAAAGACTGATAAACAAGTGAACAAGAGATAAACAAGTTGCTCACGTGTTTCCTGCCCCTGGTGATCAATAAACTTGTCATTTTGAACAGAACTGTGGGACTTCTCATTAAGACGTTCTTAGCGTTAACACCAGTAACCACAGGCGTCACTAAATCAATCAGAAGTAAAATCTTAAGGGTTATGACTTAAAATCTGGATTTGCGTCTTAATTCTGGATTATCTTCTGGTTAACCACAAGAAATCTGAGTATTCAAGTTTATTAAAAAGCCCTCGCCTACCTCTAAATAGGGCCGGTTATTGTTTGAAAGCTTTCTATGCCAGATTCATTTAGCAAAAGAAGACAAAGTTCTGAGATGTTAAATGAAGCACACGAGCAGTCATACAAGGATTTAGCCTACATGAAGAAGTCGGCAAAAATTTTGATTTAAATTTTGAACTATCTCATCGATGAATGAGTAAACAGCATCATGAATTTGACCCGACATGCAATACCAGCTTTTCATACTTGACCGTTTTTGATACTCGTTGCAACAGACACATTTTGGTACAAAAAGGTAGTGAGTTTGATACCCAGCCCTGCTTCTTAATGCAGTGGCCTCTGGTGTAGGGCAGTGACACGAACATTTTTAAAGCTTCAAATACATCTACGAGTATCAGCTTAGCTTCAGTTTGTCCAGTTGCCATCAAGCAACGCGCATGTGACGTGGATCAGTGGTTTGTTTAAATAGAAGCTTTAAGAGTACAGTCAAATCAAGATAACCCTATAACATTAAGACATGTCTACCTAGACTGAGGATTCCAAGACCTGGTCAAGTTGCAGTCCGGGGGGTTCACAGCTCAGCAGAACAAGCACTCAATTCACTGATCTTACAAATGAGGGCTTTCTTCCATCAAGAAAAGCATTTGTCTGGTTCTTCTCTTACTGGTTATGAGCTTCTGTGAGATTCCTCTCAGTTCTAATTCCCATAGTAACCCACCCACTAAGGTGTCAAACACTTACGGGGGGAAAAAACTACAAGATTCAGTATGATTTGGCTCTAATTAAGCCCTCACCCATGTGCAGATCAAGTAAACAGGGTGAAAATCTCACAGCGGCTTTTCTGCCCTGATGTCAAAAACTCTGTGCGACAGCAGCGACTTTGTACAGCGCTTAATGAGATCAAATCACCTGCTGGAAATCTTGTAGTCGTTTCCCGACATTTGTCGTGTTGTGTTGTTAGTGTGTATACGTGTACAGCTGATTGTCAAGTCTATTTAAATCATTACCTGACTGGACAATAATGTTTGTGTACCATAATGTACAGACTGTGACTCCTGAAAACAGTGCTTGTTTTTGTTTTTTAGTGTCTTGTGAATGATTTAATGTGAATGAATGACAGAAGCGAAACAAGAAAATAGGGTATCTACATATGTATGTGTGTGCGAGTGTGTGTGTGTGTGAGTGTGTGTGTCCATGCACAGGCTATGGCTGCATTTACACAGCACCAAACATAATCTGATTTTTAACCCTTTATGGCACCTAAAAACAAAAGGAGACCTTATAGTGTCCATGTGGCTCCTCCTCTGTTTTCACATGTGCTATAAAGACTTAAAATCTGGATTTTTTTTGTCATGGTCTCTGTAAATCCAGCACATTAAGCATGAGTTTTTAAGTTTTGGATCATTTGACCATCGCTGAATGTGTATGGAAGACAATGCGGATGTGGAAAGTAATTTTCACTTTGACAAAAAAAAAGAAACTCAAGTGCCTCTATTTGTGTCCAGTGGGAATTGCTCTATTTATTTAAGAACAAAGAATTAATCTAAATGATTTTCCATACCATATTGGTATAAATATGAGATTGTTTTTCGTAAAATCAAATGTTTCCACAAGCTTTTTACTGGCGTTTATGACGACACCAGGGTTTGGCTTTAAGAAAAATGTGTGATTTAACGTGTCAAATTTGCATCAGTTGCTGTTTTTTTTCTTGATGATTTGAGCAAGTATGGGTTTGTCTGAAATGCCTGAAAAATTACAACCATCGCATGCAATAAATGATAGCTTCAGACCAAGAACTACTTGTGTCCATTTTGAAAAAGAAAAAAAAAACAGTCAATGTATTTCTTGTCATATAGTCATTTACAGTGTGAATGTTCTACATCACCTGAAACTACAGAGCCGCTTTAAATGCACAACACTAAAGTTAACAGTCTGATGGATGGTAATAACATTCAAAAACATCAAGTCACTTAACGGGAAAAGATCAACATTTCAGGAAATAAGCTCATTCGCCTTCTTGCAGACACTAAGATGAGAAGATTTATACAACTCTCATGTCTGTACGCTAAATATGAGCCAGCAGCTAGTTAGCTTAGCTCAGCATACAGACTGGAAACGGGGAATGAGCCAGCTTGGTTTTGTCCAAAGGTAACAAAATCCACCTGCTAGTTTGTTTTAGAGCTGGATGATATATCTCTTTGTTTTTGTACAATGTGTAAATTGTGACAATCCAATTACAACGTGCACAAAAAGCTAACTTCGGATCTCGTAGTGAATGTGACGGTCGCATCTACGAGAGGGACAGACTGAGACTGATCTGAGCTCCCGGTTTGTGTTTGCTGATGAGGGATCATCTCTCGTTAGTCGACAGAACAGTGTACAGATTCTACTTTGTTCAGCCTGTCCCTACCTGCTGGGTAGCTAACTCTAGTTGAAGCATCAAGCATCGACAGTCTGTAGCTGTATGGGATAACCTGTGTTTTATGCTTGCAGGTGGTGCAGGTTTTATTATTCTTGCTTAACTATCTCCTAAGTCCTAAGAATATGATGTTTCAGTCATGTTTTAGACTTCCTGCGTTTTGCAGGAAAAAAACGATTAAACTTGTGAATCATCTCCGAGCTTGAGAGAATCAAGATTTAATTTTTTTGGCTATATCACCAAACCCTCGTTTTTTGAATACAAACAAAAGCCAAAGTGTAAAAGCAACATGTTGTGGTTTTACGGGGGGTTATGTGCTGGACTTTTTCTTAGCTGGCCATGGTGACTTCACAGTACACTTTGGTTTTTGTAGCAATTAAAAAAACAAGGTATAGCATGTCAATTAGTGGGCTTTTGAATTGCTGGTAGGTGGATTTTGTTACCTTTGGACAAATCCAAGCTAGCCATTTTGCCCCGTTTCCAGTCTTTGTGCTAAGCTAAGCTAACTGGCTGCTGACTCGAGCTACACATTTAGCACCCAGACATGAGAGTGGTAACTCTCAGCAAGTAAGCGAATAAGCGTAATTCCCAAAATGTCAAACTGTTCCTTTAAAATGGACTCATGGTTCTTCATCTGAAAGCCTGAAAATGTTTCCTAGTGAACATTTTGGATAACAGTCCAAACTCCACTCCCTGTTGTTTAACAAAAAAGCCTTTTAAAGTCGTTGTTTTTTTATTATTTGAGGTCATGAAGCCAAATTAGGAGTGTCCCCCAATGAGCCAATGAACTTCTACAACAGCCAACAAACGAAACCCACAAACAGTTTCTGTTAGACCTCAGTCGTCACAAGTCAATAGTTGATCCACAGTGTTGCTCAGTCCAATTCAATGATGTTCGATGTTGTTTTGTTTTATGGTGAAACAGTGATGTTACTATATGGTTATTGTTAATTTCACACAATGATCCTTATTTTGATTATATGCAGCGGTACAATATACTTATACAATAATATGCTGTAAAATGTCAAAAACATTGCATTGGTGACATCATGGGAAACATCGGTTTCATCCCACTATGCTACATGTCACATGATGACTATGGTAAATGGTGAATTCATGCAACAGTTCATTTGACTATATGCAATGTCAATATGTCAGTATATTCTGAAACATTTCGGAGACAGACTGCCTCAGCATGGCCTTTTATTCTGCTGACATCTTATTAAATATCTCATTAGCTCCTGTTACATTATCACAGTTGTCAACTTGTTTATCAAAAGCAGCAGTGACAGAAACAACGTCGCTGCTGTTGTGATTACAATAGAGAGCGAAACAGACTGATTTATTTTTTGACAACAGATGGTTACAAGCCGATAATACATTGATAATCTCTCCAGTAGTGATGAGTGTCTCTAATATTTGTTTGCATTTCAGAAAATCACAGATACACTTTGATTGCTTAGGAAATTGCCAAAACTGCCTCATACAGTAAATGAACTAGCAGTATTTATAAAGATATTAAAGGGTTTTTTCTTCTCAAATTCCTATAATCTACAAGAAAGCTGCTTTTTTCTTGGGTTTTTTCCATTTGATTGTCCTCAGTTGTATTGTCAGAGTCATGCAACAGTGTTAGAAACAAGTATTTGAAAGAGATTCGTCTCTATTTATCCCATAGATAATCATTTGTTGAGGTCACTGGAGGGAGACATTAATATGCCTTCTCTACCGCACAGGTCAGTCCTAGAAAATAATTGCTAACATGTTACATGTTTTATAATGCATGTTTAATTACGAAATAGCAACCATCATAAGTCCCTTCAGGTTATTCCTTAGTAAAATCAACTAATGTTGTGGGTTAATATCTTCAGCTGTAACAGAATACACAACTTTGGCAAATAAGCTCTGCAATCAGTTTACTGTATATCTGTGTTTATTTATTGCGCAGCACAATACACTTACAGAAATAGTTCGCCTTTTTGGGAAATAGGCTTATGCACTTTTTTTCCAAGCGTTAGACAAGAATATTGATACCACTCTCATGTCTGTGCGTCAAGTACGGACCTAGAAACGGGAGGCGATTAGCCTAGCTTAGCATAAAGACTGGAAGCAGGGGGAAAAAGCTAGCCTGCTTCTCTCAAAAATCTGCTCAGGACCTCTGTAAGTTACTAATTAACACATTGTATCTTGTTTGTTTAATCCATAGTCTAAACAAAACTACTAAGAAATAGTTCCAGCAGCTAAATCTCCCTAAAACCACAAATTGTCATTTTTACAATTATTTTTGTGTACAGATTAAACAAACAAAATATAACTTTATAGGCTGGTAGGTGGATTTTTGGACTTGATAAAACCAGGCTAGCTGTTTCCCCCTGCTTCCAGTCTTTATGCTAAGCTAGGCTAATTGCCTCAGAGCTCTATCTCTGTATTTAATGCACAGACACTTCCCAAAATGTTGCTCAATTTCTAAAATAGGCACTTTGTATTGTAGTTGATATAAACTATTGTATTAGGGTAATGTAGTAGTGAACATAAATTAGTGGCCATACAGAAGTCAAAACTACAAATCATCTAATTATAAACTTAGCATTAAGTTAATCAAAGAGCTTACTGGTCAACTAAGAAATAGACAGCCTGTTCTCTATCAGCTTTACAGTAAAGCTTTACAGGAAAGCTGCAGCAGTATCATTTTAACCGGTCAAACAGTAATATCCCCTTTGAAACCATGTTAACCTCTGCCAAGGTTGCTGTGATGCTTTCACTGTCCCATGCACAGTTATTTTGTTATAGCTATTATTGTATCCCTCCTAGGACACAACAGTGTTTAATCATGCGCTGATTCAAAATGGCCCCGGTGAAAACGACCCATAAAAGAGGAAGTTAAAAAACTGTGTTGACTCTGAGCGCTCTCGTGTTTTCAGCCACTCTGTTCCCTGCAGTGAAAAACTGTCAGCTGGTCTCAGTGGTGATGTAGAATCGGCCCAGGTCAGTTAACGCACACAACTCTGAATTTTGTCCAAACTCATCTTGAAAAGTGAATGTAGCGGTTTTGAAACTCAGCACTTCCCCACAATCAGTGGTTGTTAGGGCCTAATTTCCCCAAACCAAGACACCCTTAATCATAAATTTGTCGATACCAATAGACAGTATTCTTGGTGATGATCTATTTTGGCTATCGCAAATCAGAAGATCAGAAAATCAGAAGAATCAAAATTCATGTGGCATTTATTGATGTTAAAATGCTAGACGGCATCTTTAAAGTGCTGGCCATCCCACTATGGTAAAATGAGCATATTTCAAGCCAGACATCGGTGGTTTTGAGACAGGCAGCGACACGGTGCCTCTGATTCAGCCTGACAAATCTCTGTCTGCGGTTCTGATGTACATCGCTGGCTAAACGCAACATTGTAAAGATTTCTACAAAATAACACCTGAGAACACATCATGTCCAACATGGATTGCATTGTATTTTTAAATGTGTTGCACAACTTCAGCTGTTTTTCTGTTTCTATCAGTGCTATCTTTTGGCCTTTTATATGGTTCTTTTTTATAATGAAGTTGTTCTATGTGATGATCAGAAGTTGTGATGCGGTTCCATTGTTTTTAAATATTTAATGTCTCTAAAATATGGATTAAAATCTGTTTGAACCAGTGGTCCTGCTGCTCTCCTGGTCTTGTGTGTGTCTTTTTCAACTGCAATATTTTACTGGGCTGCACGTGGCTTTTATAAAGACTTGCACTCACACATTGTGTTTTCAAATTCACTACAAGGAAACATAAAACCTTGCTTTTGTATTGCATTATGAAGTTTCTCATTCAATCAAGGTAACAAGAGGAAGCAAAAAGAAAAATTTCCAATGCAACCAGAATATAAACACCAGAATATGCACTCTTACAGTGAGATTGAGTTTTCTTAATGAATAAAATCTCTCGGATTTTGCACTCAACGAGATTCTTTTATAAATAAGACTCCGGCCTTTGAGTGGCCTTGATGTATTACATTATAAGAGCCAAGCTAGTCTTCTTATTAACGCTAATGGACTCTTATTTCTACATCATAACAACTATTAGCCTACTTCACCATGCATGATTAATTCATTGAATATAGCCGCACATTAGAATTCAAGAGGGAGGGGGGAAGGCCGTGTGTCTTGAGAAAGTGGGAGAGACAGTGGAAAAGAGCTAGCTGGACTTCAGAGTGTGTGAGAGAAATGGGAAAAATAAAGACGGAGGAAAGACAAGAAGCCTTAAAGTGTGCATTTTCTGGGAGGCATAAATCCCATCTCATTAAGTATTTCCCTAAATGAGTGAGGAGGCGGAAAGCCTGTTTGCAGACCCTGAGACATATTAGGTGTGTGTGTGTGTGTGTCCTTGATGTAGAGCCAACACACTGACAGCTTAGATTTATAGGTTTAATTGCCATAGGTAACCATGCAGTCAAATAAGCTCTCAGAGATATGGTTTAGCATCACACACGCAAAACACACATAGACCAAAATTTATGGACACACACATGAAGCAGCGATAAGTGTCCATTAGCCTCGATGGGAAATCTGACCTGAGTAGATTCTAACAGTGCGGTAGAAACCATGACACACAACTATAGATGAAGATCACGATGACTTTAACTAATCACTGTCGTCTACTTTAAGTGTTCAATAAGTGCATCTCCACATTCCCTCAACAGCCCAGCTAAAACACGCTGGACTGATTCTTTGTGACGTTTCAGAAGTGTGTTTAGACAGCTGGATAGAAACACGGCTAATGTAGCATGAGCACTAGAACCTCATGCACACTGCCGTTATTGACTTTTACATGTGGACCGGCGCTGTGATCAAGACAGCCAATGTGCAAGTTTCCCCCAGTGGGAGCAGTCTGTGAGTTTTAAAGTTGTGAAAAGATAATTATCTATTCCCATGTTATATCCTCACAGACGATCTGAATAAAAAAAGTCTGCTTTGGGCCTTTAAATAAAAGCATCTGATTGAGAAGCAGAGAGTTGATTTAAAATGGATATGTATTTAAATCAAATGCAGACTTCTCGAAAAGAGTCTGGTTTCAGAATTGTAACTTCACTTTTTTGGCAGTGTTACAAATGTAAATGAGAGGAGATGCGTGCGTTTTTTAAATAAATATTACCATTATTTTTGCCAGCAGTAAGAGGCCGAGTCCAGATGTGAACAGGCCAGTTTTAAACTTGTGACCTGACCTGACCTGACCGACCTGACCGCAGCATCTACTGATAATCTATCAAATGCAGATGTTGAATATTATGGCAGACAAAAAGGATTCTGCTCAGTCTCTCATTATAACAAGACCTTTTCATGTGTAGTGATGTGATGTGTGTAAACCTTGAGATGGACCGACATTTCACATCACTGTTTACCCAATACTGTTTGCCCAGTCTGAGCTGGGTTGGGCTCCAGGCCCACCACTGCAAAACCCCCACGACCCTTTAAAGGATAAGTGGGTACAGATAATGAGATGGATGGATAATACGTTCGTTGAGTCTCATCTTAAGCATGAAATTACATTTAATCACACCACGCAAACCTGTAATTGTCCGTTTTTGTGCTGATGTAGGCTACAGGTTTAGGTTTTTGTGCAGTAACAATGAAGGTTTGTGTTTCGTGATATAACAAGATAAAGGGATATGCTGTTTTTTTGTTTCTTTTCAGTGTTTGTTTGGGTCTTTTGTTTGTTTGTGTGGATAAGACTGCATAAAGGCAGACAGGAAACAAGGGGAGAGAAAGGGGTACAACATGTAATAAAGGTCCCTGGCTGGAATCAAACCGGGGACACTGCATTATGTGGTATGTGCCGTTACCATCTGGTGATCAAGACGCCCCCGGAGTGAAACGTTATGACAAAAAACAGAAACAAAAAAGTTCCTTGTTGAAACAGAATAATTTTGTATAAGTTATAATGTGAAAAGGATTTTGTTTGTTTTAACAAACAGATTGTTTTTTGTTATAATAAGAAACTGAGCAAATACTCAACACGCTGCAGTAGAATGTAACAGTATAATGATCCTAAACACAAAAGAAGTCAAAGTTTTCTCGGGGTTACACAAAGCACAATATAACATTGTCCTATTTCAACAAATGATTTCACTGTCAGTGATAGTAGCTTGAGGCTCTTCAGATACATGGAGTATAAACAGAAACAAATCAATGACCACAGACTTTGTTGGTGAGATCATAAATTGAAACTTGCGAAAAATCTAAAAACGTGTTAGCGACACCCAGCATATCTACAATACTGTAGGCTTTGTTCTCGTATACCTCAGGCTCTTCAGAGCACCAGACCAGTCTTGACTTATTTAGGCACATGTGGTTTTCATACCAGTACTTTAGATGCAAACAAGTTTAAAAAAAGAAAGGAAAAGAATATAATATCCACCTCTCTTGAAACTGCCTGTATTCCAGGTCAACCTTTGCTTTGTGCTTAGAAAGAGACATTTTGGAGTAAATCAGACCAGCCGAGTCCAGGATCTTCCAGGCTCAGAGGTCATGAGTGCCTCCAGTGCAATGATATCAGTGAGCTGTTGGTTACCATTGAAGTGTTTATGTTGCACAGTTGGGAGCAGGTTGGTAAATGACAGATGTGAAAAAAGTTCATTTTTATGCTTCGATTTTGCAGTTTTGCTCCAAAAGGCTAAAATATAAGACTGGGGAAATGAGAAATTCAAATTCAAAATGGGGAAAAACAATAAATCAACATTTAAATTCTAAACATGTGGGGGACCTTAAGAAAATGTCTTGCTGGCTAGTAGTTTGAGCCCCCTGATCTAGCCCAGAGCACCATGGCAAAACACTTTGAATTTAAAATACAGTTTTTTTTTCTTATGATGTTTTAATCTCCTTCTCCAAACAGTAGCCTGTTATTGCTATAATTGGCATTTCACTGACAGTGCATTTTACCCCATTTTCAAAACCACAGGTTTCTCTCACCAGCTACCACCAGAGTTGATTACAGCCTTTCAGCTTCATTAAAAGAAACCCACTCAGAAAATTAATTCCCTCTCTCTCATTGTGCAGAGTGGCAATTTTAATAGATTGCCCCTCATTCTTTGCCACATGTTTAAAAGTCCATCATCCATTAGCCATACCTGCTTATCCTGGAGTGTTGCTGGAGCCAATCCCAGCTGATACTGGGTGAGAGGGGAAATACACCCTGGTCAGGTCGCCGATCACAGGACCGACACACAGAGACAGACGAACATTCACACCTTAGAGGCAATTTAGAGTCACCAATTAACCTAACCTGCATGTCTTTGGACTGTGGGAGGAAACACAGGCAGGCACGGAGAGTAAACTCCACACAGAAAACTGCAGACCAGCAGGTTCGAACCCAGAACCTTCCTGCTGTGAGGCGACAGGCTAACCACCGCGGAAGTGATTGTTAAAACAGGGGGCTCTCTATTCAGCTCTGCGGTTCACAGCTCCAGAGGCGCTAACGAGGGAAGAGCTCGTCAGCTCTAATTGAATGACTCCTGATTAAACTGGTTTCACATTGGCAGCCAACACATCACATCCTGTCTGACTCCTAATTGGCTGCTTCCTCGACGCTCCACGTGCTCTGGAGATACAGATGGCGACATAGTGGGTCAGCGCAGACAGAGGAGCAGAGAAGCACTGGCATGTTTGAAGAGATAAAACCTCACTGGCTTACTGGAGAGCACTAAAAGACAGAATATCCTCCTGGTAAAGGTGACGACATCTCGCATTTTGCAAGGACACATAAAGTTGGTTTAAAGTGTATGTGCACACTTACACAGGTGTTTTCAATTATAAAGGCCGATTAGACCATTGCTATGCTGGGAATTATGTACTAATAACAATGGTAATTTGAACCGCAGCAGGCAGCTGATTTCAGTGAAAAAGCTGTGAAACCCCACTGAACACTACCTGCTCAGCACCACACGGCAGACACACATTTAGCAGCTAAAGTCCAGATATTTCCCTCAGGCCTCTCTCACAGTATACATGTCGACTTGTCACTAACAGGTGTAACTAATAACATTAATTATGGCTGCATTCCATTTAGGTCTTGTCCTGCTGTTGTGTAAGCCGGCTCACTGACGTGGCTTACCAACATAATTATTGTTATTACAGCGCAGGTCTATATTGCCTCCACCTATTACATGCAACAAAATAAAACATGCTAATAGCCCATCATATGTTTAGTGCAGCACGGACATTTGCAACTTGATATTGATGCTATTATCTATACAAGCAAACATGCATGATAGGTAATACAGATCAGCTTTTAAAGCTGAAATATAGCATAAAACTAAAATCATGTTTAAAGGTAATGTATGTTTTCAACTTACAGACAGAAACCTCATCATACTGTGGCCACTCTGTGTCCGTTTAAAAACCTTATACTTGATTTTTCTACATCAGCCATGACATTGTGATACAGGTCACAACGGCCTTTAATGTTCCATTTATATTCACATTCAAATGCAGACCATGATTGTGTCTCAGTCTGTATGTCTCAGGAAAAAAAAAGCTTTTTGACTGTAAAATTCCATATGAAGCTACCAGCTATGGCAAATTATAACTCCCCTACAACGTCTCTACAATGTAAAACTGGCCAGATAAAATACCGTAAGCAGCTTAGCGGCCTCAAAAGAAGGAGACAGCCGAGTCTACAAAATTAATTTGGCCGTTTCTGGTGAAAAACAGTTCCTCTGAGAAAATATTCTGAAAGCACTTCTTCAAGTCCTTGGGAAGCAGAGTACACTACAGTTTGTTTACTACTCCTGGATTCATTCACACACAATAAACACACACACACACACCCTTGAGACGAACCCTAGTCATGATGCAGCTGAGCTTAGCGGTTTTTCACACATACACACACACAATCTCCCTCTCTCTAATGTAATTGTGTATGTCGCCGACGTTAACAGAAAGGCAGTGTGACCTGCCAGAATATGAGCCCAGAGCGGTAATGCGATTACTAGTGTATGAAACATAATGATAGACGATGAGAGTGAGACAAAGACAGAGTGGATTGGAGAGAAGCAGCAGGTATAGAGTGAGAAAAAGAAAGGGCAGCAGCAGAGGAACAGAGGGAGAAAAACAGCAGGTAAACAGTAATGTAATTGCTATTAGATCAATTTGATCGTGGTCAGAGATCACTGCTTGTGATGATAAATATTGATCTGATAAAGCCACTGAGGCAGAAATATGGGCTGACATGAATACAGGCAGAGTGGAGGAGAGCTGTAACAGCTGGACTGACTCAGACCTCCATTTAAAAACATGGCCATCAGGCTGAAAAAAGCTCTGATAAACCCACAGTACACCACCTGCCCAGCACCACACAGCAGACAGACAAAGTTAGCAACTAGCCAGTGAACACAGAGCAGCATTCAGCAGCTAAAAAACCACATGTTCCCCTCAGGAGTTGGTGGAGAAAAACAGAGCTAAAAGAGAGTGAATATTGGACAGAAACACAACTCCGAATAAATTCTAACGTTGCTCTGTTGTTTTAAATAAGGAACTATCTGCTGGATGTGTAAATAGACGACATTTCGCTACACTAACAAGTTTGCTATATCAACTTAAAGGCGCCCCATGGAGTTTTCTTGTAAACAAAAGTTATGTTTACATTCAGCGCTTCTTCCCAAAATTCATTGTGTGTGTCCTAAAGGTCTAACAAATTAGTCGAATGCATTTCCCTCCTCATAAAACATCTGCAAAGCCGATTTATTTCATACATATTTTAAACTGCGCACTGTTTACGTCCATGTTTTCTTCCCTTCCTGTGTTGGCACATTGCTGTGTCTTTGTGGGTTACCTCCGCCAACTGAACATTAGCAGTGAAATGTAAGTACATTTACTTTAAGTACTGTACTGAAGTACAAATTTGAAGTACTTGTACTTGAGCATTTCCATTTTATGCAACTTTATACTACTCCACTACATCTCAGAGGAGAATATTGTACTTTTTACTGCATTTGTCTTACAGCTTTAGCTACTTTTCAGATTACAATTTTTCATATCCTTCCTGTCCAGTGAAAACCACGTTTCTCCAAATGTGGTGACTCTGAATTTGAATGTTTCTGAAAAACTGAAGGATTAAGTGTCCCTTTATGTGTTGGATTAGCTGGAAAAGTCATTGTCACAAAGCTGAACAAACAAGCTACAAACTACAAACATATGATGATCTTATAGACCATGATGCATTGCTGTAGATTAAAAATATAAAGTAGTTAAAATTAGCTCAACCTTAAACTGCAACATGCACATTAATACAGCAGTTATATTAATAATATAAAATATAATAGTAAAACACTGACAGGGATCATTTTACTGCACAGTGACTACTTCTACTTTTGATACTAAATTTTGCTGATAATATTTACATACTTTTACTTAAGTAAGGTTTTGAATGCAGGACTTTTACTTGTAGTAGAGTATTTTCAGTGTGGTATTGGTTCTTTTACTTATGTAAAGGATCTGAATACTTCCTCCACCACTGGATATTAGCAGAATAGAATGAAACTGAAGGTAATAATGTGCATCACGTTGTCCTCGTGCGGGACAAACTCATAATTATATTGCTCCGCTACCAGTGGTCAAAAAGTCCACGGGGGACCTTTACAGGTGATAATATGTCAGTGTTGTGTTCACAGCTTGTTTCCACTGCCAATAAAATTATCTTCATGTTTTACAAATATACAACGATCCATTATACCAATAGGGCTACAAATAGAGCACGAAATGTACCACTGCAACCCATGAGTCAAATATGAATGTTGATGTGTTCAAAGGACGAGAAGGAGAGGTAAATGGAATGAAAAGAGGAGAAATGATTAGAAGAAGTGAAATTGGCAGGGGAGAGATGTCGAGTGCTTCTCTGGTCTTTGGGAAATTTTTGACTTTTCATTTGTAGCATACAGACTTCACTTCAAGCCGAGTTCTACACATGGTTCTGCATGATTGCCCGGAAATTGAAAACGGTAAAAAACTCAAAAGGCATGAGACTGAACTCATACTATTTTTCAAAATGCAATTACAAGGCTTTTAACCGTTTGTGTTGCCCGGACGGATCGACTCTGCGGGATCATGCACAAATTAGGAAATGTTCAGTCCGGTCCAAACTCTTCCCGCGCCAGAGAGCAAGGCATATGCGTTCTGCGCTTCAGAGGAGAGAGACGACAGAGGGAGGAAGGAGAGAAAACACAGAATAGACTGGAGAGGTCCCCGAGGAGCTCCCTCACTACTCTGCAGCTTTACACGTCTGCTGTGGGTGAGCACAAAGTGCATTACAACAAAGTGGTGGGGTGTATGTGTGGACAGGCAGCAAAGTGTACAGTGTTTCAGCAGGACACACACACAGGAATACAGACACACACTGGAGGAGGTTGTGATCATAAGTTACTAAAAAGCAGCACACCGAGTCAACTTCTGCTGCAAAAATATTTTATATTTTTTACAAACCAATCGAAACAGACATAAATATATTAACAATGTGTCCTTGCCAAGCTTGAGATCTGAATTATTTCTGCTGCATTTATTTTTTATTTTCCCTTCAGAAAGCTGCATCTCAGGCTCGAAGCTGCTCTGATGCAACCAAACTCAAGGATAAGCTCATTTTCCCCCATTGTCAGTATCTGTATGGACAGTTTATATTACTGGTAATGTCCATTGTTCCATTGTTGTTAAGTATGTTACAGGACACGGGGACACCAGCAAACCACTGAGAAAAACTAAGAAAACTGTCACAAATGCAACGAGATCAAGAGGGGAAGAAATACAAAAAATGAGATAATTAAATTCCATCTTTCGTCAACATCCTGACATGATAGAACCACACTGATTACATGATTCATCTGCATCCCATTAACATGAAGCCAGTGCAGCCTACAATAAAAGTTGACAGAGCAAATCCCCTCTATTCATTGTTGGCCCCGAAATTCAAGCTGAAATTGCTTTCTTCTAAATTGCCACAGCACAAAATGTTCACGCATTGGAACAGCAGTAAAACGTAGCTACACTCCCTTTCATTTGCATTGAATTATTATGGGTGCCTATTACTCACTTCATTTTGGGTCCACAAATTAATCTGAACTGACTGTTTACGAGGAGGGAGGCAAATAGCTGCAAGTGACATCAAGTGCAAATAGAAATGTCATATTGTTTAACACTACAGTACAAAACTGTGCAAGTCCCTTTTAGCTGTTGTACTTGAAAGTGAAGAGAGTCCACCTGAAGCAGACTGGATGATCAATAGTACAAGAGCACTTGTTCCGAAAAGAGAAGCTGGTGTCGCTATTAATCAAACGGGCTAATTCTTCAGGTTTCCTCAATATTCCTTAAGATGAAAAGACGCATTAGCAGATAACAGCTTGTAAAATGTGATGTAATCATTTTCACGGAGGAGGCAGTACAGTCACAGCCAATCAGACGTGTCAATCAGGAATCCGTGCTGGATCAGGAATCAGGTTGCCTGGTTCTGCTGCTCAGACGTCTGTGCAGTGTGACGTAGATGTGTTTAAGGAATAGTTCAACATTTTGGGAAATGGTTGATTTTTTTTTGGGGGGGGGG
>NTHP01000166.1:1104902-1125980 GCA_003416845.1 Oplegnathus fasciatus
GGGGTGATACATAAGAAGATCTATACTACTCTCATCTTGCTAAATACGAGTCAGATAGCAATTAGCTTAGCATAAAGACTGGAGGCAGGGGGAAACAATAAACATAAAAAAACCCCATTTAAAATAAAATAGAAAAAAACAATAGAACCACAAAATTGGACTAATCTCGAGTGTTTGTACACAAACAGAAATGTAAAAATGACAAGTTGTGGTTTTACGGGGAGTTAACTGGAACTTTCTGTGCAGTGAGTTAATTTTCAAAATTAAGTCCTTACGCTAAATTAAGCTAATTGCCTGCTGGCTAGGAGGCAGCTGGCAATACTAGCTTCATATTTAGTGTACAGAGATGAGAGCAGTATTTGATCTCGTTTAACTCTCCGAAAGACAGCTTATTTCCCAAAATGTGGAACTATTCTTTGATCTGCTGTAGACAGAAATCCGTCTCCTGGCTGCTAAAACTGGAGTGACGTAAAATTAGAATGACACTTCCTTCTCACAAGTGAATGATCACAACAGACAGTCAGCGGCAGGTGTGAAGGGGCCAGACTCTGAAAACAGTGGAAGTTGTGTTTAGCAGCAGGAAGACAAACCCATCAGACTGTGTACATATGGATATTTTCTCTTTGTCAAAAACATTAATTAAACATAAACTCCTAAAAGGGTGAAATGCCTGGAAAGAAACAGCACAAGTGCTTTCTCATTCACTTTGCTCGTGTGTTGAGCCAAGATCTGCCTGCCAGTGAGTTCGTAACAAGGAACATTAGCCTGAAGAACTGAGCCTGAAAGATTAATACTGATACCACATAACACTGAATCAAGTATGCATTATAACAAAAAAAAGTTTTCAAGGCATTCTCCCTTTCTAGATGAAGTTTTTCCATCCATCCATCTTCCCTTTGTGCTCGTCTCCGTCCGTCCATCTGTTGTGTTTTATTCTCATCATCACGCCTTCCTTCTACTCGTTTTCATCCCTGCTGTGAGGTAGAGGAGCTGCAGCTTCATTCTCATCTGCACACTCACAGTCTGGGCAGTCAGAAAAGAAGTAAGCAAGTACGTAAATAAATCAATGAATGAATAAATGAGCGGAAAACAGGCACATTTCTAACATGAATTCAAACTTACATGAGGCAGGCTGGCCATCTTTCTCATTATCACACCGTGGTCGGAGTCACTGTAGACGTTCTTGTCCTGACCAGGGTCGCCTGCTAACATGTACAACTCTCCAGCATGGACATCAGATACATTCACCTAGATGGATGATAGACAAATATAATCTGTTACTGTCATGGAAAGTGTCTCCAACATATTGTGCCAGACAAGATGGATGGATCACACACAGACAGACAGACAGACAGACAGACAGACAGACAGACAGACAGACAGACACACACACACACACACACACACACACACACACACACACCAGCCTGAACCTGATACAGAATAATAGAGACAGACAGATAAGAGAGATGATTTTCATGCTGTGCAGGTATGTGATACACCAACCTGAAATGTTTTAGGGTTGAATCCCAGCCAGAGAGTGTATCTATAGTCCCAGGAGCGTAGAGAGTACCCCATGATCTTTATGTCTTTGAGGTCAGGGAGGTCAGAGTTCACCTAAAAGAAGAACACTGAACTATAAAAGCATCTTGAAAGTGTAGAAACCTTTCTGCAGTGCTGTTAAACCAACAGCTGCCAACTCATCTCGCGAGCCAGCCGATGAGCTAATGTCAGGCTGCCAAAGTGCTCCGCACAGAGATTAACCTACAGCGGGTGCAGCACTCGTCTGGATATGTTCACGCTAAAGATCTTGTGCTTGTAAGCTGGCAGCTCCGGTACAAGCAAGCACACAATGCAGAGGGGTCAAAGAGCGACAGTCGTGTAAACGCTCGTTCAACATGACTTCAATTTTCACATCGCTAATTTTGACATTTTAAATGCAACTACAAAATCCATTAAAAGTAACCATGCGACATATTTATTAAAAAATATGCCTGCTTGCTGACTGAGAGAAAATAATAATGATTTAACCTTTAGACAGCTCGTGAAAGCTTTTTAATTTGCTTTTCTAAAAACACTCCGTCTCCGGTACCTGTGGTGTGTCAGCAGGTCGAGGGTACTGGCTAAAAGATATGGCTTCCTCATCCTCGCCTCGTTCTCTGTGTCGGAAGGTGTAGGCCAGGTTGTCTCCTTCTGTACACAACTCCTCCTGAGAGCAACAACACACACCGAAGAGAAAAGGAAATAAATGTCAGAGTCAATTAGAGCACATTCATATCAGGCTTGTTTGGGCCTGTTTACTTCTTGTTCGTTTTGTTTGGCAATGGAAAAACAATGCCATTTGAACTAACTGTACAAAGATGCCTGAGAGGTCTCAGTTCTGTTCTTGTGGTGCAATTTGTGGAAAATGAGAATGTAATGCAAGTACAGGAAATGACATGGAAACATGGTTTCAACTAGAAGACCAAAGGAAGCTGATTACAGAAGTTCAACGAGCTCAGTCAGTGTTACAGAGACTGAATTACATCTACTTGAGTTTGAATCTTTCTAAGCTTTGACAGAGAGTTTTACTGCCATGCTGGCTGCTCTGTGAGGTTGTGTGCTAAATGCTAACATCAGCATGCTAACGTACTCACAGTGACAATGTTGACATGCTGATGTTAGCAGATTCACGCATTATTCCAAGACTACTACCTCCACTACTAAACTTGTAGTCACACAAGATAAATATCTGCCTAATACCTAAAATAGCTTTATGTTGTGTCTAGAGCTGCAGCGATTAGTTGATTAATCAATTAGTTCTCAACTATCGCCAACTATTTTGATAATTGATTAATCGCTTTGAGTAATTTTTTAAGAAAAAGTGTCCCAATTCTCTGATTTCTGCTTCTCAAATGTGAATATTTTCTGGTTTCTTTAGTGAATATCTTTGGGTTGTGGACAAAACAAGACATTTGAGGACATCACCTTGGGCTTTGGGAAACAGTGATCAACATTTTTCACCATTTTTTGGACCAAACAACTAGTCAGTTAATTGAGAAAATGATCAACAGATTAATCGATAATGAAAATAAAATAAAATAAATAGTTAGTTGCAGCCTTAGTTGTGTCACATATTTGTAGCAGTTTGTTAACAAAGGAAAGCTCCTTTTCAAATGAGCTGAATGGATTCTATTAGTGTTAATATTGTAGATTATTTAGATTTTATTTCCGCTGCAAGCGATGGTGGCTTTGCAGCCATGTTGCCAGCGATTTAATGACACTTACGTACGTAATACTGTGAGAAATTCCTGATATCTACGACTCAGAAATATACGTTAGAGACTGACATTAACGTTATTCCCCACTCGTGTGCTCATACATGTAACTCCAGCCTGAACGATATGACATGAACATGAGCGGTGCGTTGAGCTAAATTCTAACAACAGCATGCTAATATGCTCACAATGAAAAGACTAACATGCTGATGTTCAGCAGGTATGGTGTCTACCATGTTCACCATTTTAGTTTAGCGTGTTAGCATGCTAACACTTGCTAATTAGCAGAGGAGGCTGATGTGAACTTCATTAGCTTTATAGGTATTTGGTCTTAAACCAAACACTGGACAAATTAGAGCCATGCTGCCAGCCTAGCTAATAAAAAATACAACAGAGTAAACTTCGCCACCATAGCTGAGACAAAAATCAAGTCTTAAGTATAGTCATAGTTTTAAGTGCATAGCTTAAGTGAGTGAAAACAGTAAATGGTTTACATTTTCATCCATTCATACCTGGAAAGAAACATCAGGACAAGGTTCAGGTGCTCTGAGGCCAGCCAGGTAGGAGACAGTAGGAAAAACATCCACCAGCTCCACCATGTTTCTTATAACTTTGTCATCTGGACGAGAGAGAGGTCAGCCAATTAGAGAGGGTCTTACATAGCCACTGAGAGCAAAATCCTCAAGACATGCACTAAAATTTACTAGATGCCCTGCTCTTGAGTTTCATCATCATTGCACCATTGGCACTTGAAGTAAAAACTGTCCGAGGCAAAATATCAAAGTGGATCCCTGTCTAAATACTTTTGGGAGCTCTCCATGCATATCAAAGACTTCATTAAAGTCAAGTTGGCATAATAATATCTGTTTTAACAAGGTTCAGATGAGCAATTGAGTCCAAAAATTTTAAATCAAACTGGAATTCCCTTTTGTGACTTGATATACATGGTGCATTCAAATGATAAAAGAATTATTCATGCTTCGTGTTAATCAATAGTAATTTGTTGTCAGTGAAGGGGCCTTACTCTTAAAGCTGAACTCTGATTGGCTGAGGACATCAATAAAGGGAAAGGTAGACTCTCCCAGCCAATCGCGGAGTGTGGTGACTCCAGGAACGTAGAAGATAAGAGGGACGCGCGTTGTCACATCAAAATTAGAATATTTAGCCCATTCGCCGTGTTCTCCTAACGACCAACCTGCAACAAGAGGGAGAAACAGAGAGATTATTATGTAAGATGTTAGTTCAAAAAGACAGAAACACCGGGGCAGATGGAAGAAATAAAGAGAACTTAAACATGAATCTATAGCATACAAATAGGTTTCAGGCAAACTCACTTACTGATGTTTTTCCCAGTCAATTTATATTTAAAAATGATGGCATCTGATTGAGCTTTACTGGGTATATATCAAACAGTCATGGAAAGGATTCACTCCAGCATCCTCCACTGAAGGAGACATTAAAAGAAATTGAGTTTCCAAGTCACAAAGTTTAAAAAAAAAGGAGGCAGTGCAAAAAAAAGAGCTGGGTTTTTAAAGTACAGCTAAATTGTGGAAGGAGGTAATGGCTCAATATGCTGTTACAACACTGCCATCTGGTGGTGAAAGACATTCAACCTCCTAAATCATGTGCACTGAGAAGCTGATAACTGACATAACTGAGTTATTCATTTTACTAAATATTTGAAAGAAATCACACACACATGGTTCATCCGAAACATGTGTCTACTAACCATGATCTGAGGTGAACACCACCATAGTGCTGTCAGCCAGCCCCAGCTCATCAAGAGTACTGAGCAGCCGCCCGACTTGAGCGTCCATATAAGACACGGCAGCGTAATAGTGCTGACGGATACGCAGCTGGAAGACATGATACACAACAACACTGTTTTCAGTATATTTCAGGGAGCAAAATGGGAACCACATTATACATGGTGTAAAAGTGTTGAAAGCAGCCAGTTCATACCTGGAAGTCTTTAGGAATTGGTCCATAGGGGAAGCTAATGTTGAGTTTTTGGACATCGTCTCTCCTCCTCACGTCCATCCAGGGGTTGTAGGCCACAGGCGGAAGGAGTTTAGGGACATTGGGGTCAGGGGCCAGAGTCATGTTGTCTATGGGATATAGACTCAGGTACTCCTGTAATATACAAGCAACAAGTTTCAAAATGATGTTAAATAAAGCCAGGTACATCAAATAGAACGGAAATTATTTTCTTTGGCTCTGATAGTTATTATTTAAATTTTACTGGCCCGTTCACCCAAAATGCTAAAACCTTTTGAGCTCCATGTTAAATCACCACCCAGTGACGTTTTTTCAAACCAAGGAACCATCTTAAAATCCTTCCTTTAGCCCAAAGATTTGAAAATAAATCATACGTGGTTTTATTAAATCACACCTCGACTACTGTAACGCTTTGTTCGCCCGCCTCAGCAACTCTAACTGGCCCACAACTCTGCAGCGGGGCTTTTAATAGAAACTCAACATAGAACACACATTACCCCAGTTTTAGCTTTTCTCAGTCGACTCCTTGTCACTTTCAGGATTGATTTAAGCATTACATAGTCAGGCCCCTCTGTACTTAAGAAGCTGTTGTTGAGCTGTCTGACCTCTAGGAGGAGCCTCAGGTCTTCAGGGCAGAGACTTCTGGCTGTTCGAAGCTGACAACAAAAGGTGATGGAGCTTTTGCTGTTGTTGCTCTTTAACTCTGGAACAGCCTTGATTTTACAGCTTCTATTTTATGGCTTCCACACTTAATTCTCTTTCTTCTTTATATATATTGTCTTTTCTGTCTCCTTCATCTCACTCTTTTCTACCTTAAAACACTTTCTAACTTCAGTTTTGAAAAAAGTTCTACATAAATAAAGTTTGCATGCTTGATTCACAGCTTTCACACTGAAATTATTACAGTATTTGTGTTTCAACGCAATAAATCGTGGCATTTTAAGTACAATTATTTAAGGTATTACTAAGATAAAGGTTTGGAGGGGAGGTAACATTTGTTAAGGGGAGGAATTCCCCGTCATTTTCCACTGAGTTTCTGAAATTTAACTGCGATTACAATAGTACTACCCTGATATTACCTCATTAGCATTGTGATATCACCAACAGTAACCTTATTATTGTTATTAGCATAACAGCCAACTATCACCCCACCATTATCCATGTTTCATTAAAATATGATAAGATATGATCTTATTACTCAAGTCTTACTCTAATTACAAAGATATTCTTATTACTAAGATATTACCTGGTTGTTACCTCTAATTACCAAGATGCAACAAACCAGCACTAATATGGTGCTCTTTGAGATAAATTACAGACCTGGTGACTATTTCTAATTTACAGTATACAAGAATCCCCTCTTTCCTTATGACCAATAACATGTGGGATATTAAAGACTTTTCAAAGGACTCAGGCTCCTCTGACCCTCGAGTGTTGCAGATGTTCTCAGAACGTCTTTAGCTTCATCGACTTTCATCATTCCAGAAACTGCATTTTTTGCTTGAGTTTTTAATCTGGCTGAGATCGCTGCGTGTCCAGACGATACGGGGTAAATCACGTGTAGCGCACATCACATGCCGACAGTGAGAGCCAGCTTGACCTTTTCCCTCTTTTCATCTCTCAACTTACACTTTGTGGGAACCCTCTTCGGCATGCCGACATTCATCTCTTTTCAGTCTGTCTCCGCTCTCATTCAACTTCCACTTCATCATGCTCGCTTCCTCCTTCATGCCCAATTGCGTCCCCCATATATCTAGATCAGTCCTCATTAAATTCACTTCACATACAGTATGTTTCTCTCCATTCTAGCTTTCACAGGTTCCTTTTCTTTATTCCATTCCCTGGTTTTTACACACCCACATCAAAATTAGCTCATTGATGGGTGTAAATTTAGGCTTTCCCCTCATAAAAACATTGTACTGTATTTTAAAACATCAATTATATTGTGTTCTTTGTTCCTCACTCCTTCCTCTTCTGTTCTACTCTCTATATGCTCCCTCCTCCATGTCAACACCATCATTCATTCTCTTGCATTATTTGCTCAGTCCTTGGTCTCCTGAAAATCATGGATCTGTTTTTGTCCACAGCAACAATGTCAAGCAAAATTGCCTCTTGCAGCAGGACAATGACTTTCACTTCTCCACTCCACATACTCAGCTATATTTGTGCCAATGAGTAACTGCTCATTCAGGGGCTGGGGACTAAGTGTATAATGCATCCCAGTGAGTGAATGTCAGAAATTCCACCAGAAGAATAGCTGTATCCCGTTAAGCACAGCCAGTGATAGTTGTGGTGTTTGCAGACCTGTGGTGTTCAATCCATGGGTATGCAATAAAGCTAGACTGATTAGTCAGCAGATATCAGCTTAATGCAGATATACCAGTGCACATGTCAGCCGGTAAGTAACAAGACACTGTAGTACAGGAATGCCAAAGACAGTACAGGGTTTAGGTCATTTAGAAACAGAGTGTCAGTTACATTATTTGTCCACCAGACAGTGACAGGTTTGTTTTACAACTGTAAAATGTCCCGCTAAATACATATTGATAAAAAAAATATCAACATTGGTAGCTGCCTCAAAAAATCCAGTAGCTGCCTGGCTATAGTCTGCAACTCAGTTCACAGCATGATCAAGTCATGTAGCTCACATTAGATGTGCATGACCACCAATGCTAGTAAACAGCTCATTCACAGTAATCAATGAAAGTTTATCTGCTCAGTTTATCTGAGGTTATACATTTCTTTTAAGATGACCAAAGTGTAGCATACAAGCATCATCATATTTTCCAATTGTACTGTGTGTGTTATTGCCCAAACAAGCATGCAGAAAGCAGTTTATACATCTACAGCAAGTGATCATCTGACAGGACAATGATTCGCCATGTATTGCTCTTTTACACTGCACTGTAAAGAGCTGTGCAAATGAACAAATGACACCACTGAACACTGTATGGTGGGCTGATACAGAGATCAAGTACTTTCCCAGCTGATTCCAAAACAGTGTTAACAAATGAACTTGTTCTAGCATGTTATAATCACATCAAGGTTTTTTTCAGCCACTCGACATAATCAAAATGAATGTTACACATCCACACTGACATGTGTTGGATCTGGTCTATTTAAGGAGGACTCAAATTCATTCAATTAATATCTCAGAAACTGCTTGAATGAGGAAAAGATTAATCTGAAAGCTTGCTGACGACATATTCATTCTTGACCTCACATATAAGCTTTCAGTTAAACGTGATACATGGGATATGTATGACTGATAAATAGCTAAGTAAGTGAACCACGTGTTTCTTATCACAGTATATGAACTTTTGATATTGTGTTTGTTAGACATAGCCAAATCACATAATAATTTATCCTCCACTGTCATATTTATACACACCAAACATCATAAGAAAATAGTGGCATTTTTCAGTACTCATAAGCTAAAAAAACGGATGCGTCGTCAAGTCATGTCCTTGGTTCCAACTTTGGTTCTAACATTTGTGGTTATTTGGTAGATCAAGTAGTCACTATGAGTCAAAACCTTGTGAGTCTCTAGAAACCTTCCAGCATTAACTCTGTGACCTGACTGAAGCCTTAGACAGCCACCTGCAGCTAATACCAATACTGGTTTTCACAACATAACTTTGTTGATTTAACTATTAGCTAACCATTATGTACGTGACATCTCAAGCACTGTCTACAGGTGTTGATATCAAGCCATGTACCTGTGGTATCCTGAAGGGTATGTGTGGTTTGTGAAAGCCCACAGCCAAGAAGAAAGGATCATCATCGTTGGCCCGACTCTTCAGTAACCTGACTGCCTCGTCTGTGCTCTCCAGGTCAGGGAGGGTTCCCCCAGGCTGCTCCGTCACGTTCACTGCACACAGTAAGTTGACGTGGAGTTTACCATCCTCTCCTTTGCACATCTGGAAACAAGGTTTTTTATGCAAATTAGTCACGTTTATGCACAGTTGCTGCTGAGATCTACATTTCAGGGTTTCTGCTGGCCGGTCTGGTAAACTGATGCCACATGGAAGCTCACATTGAGCTAACCCAGCTGTTTCTATTCAGACATGAAAACTACAAGATGATTTGGTGACTACTTCCGGAAATATTTCAATAAAAGTTATAGGAGGAGGAATAACTCAAAAGTTAATGGTCACCGTCTGGTACATTCACTAGCACAACATACAGAAACAAAGCTACCTAAAGTAAAGTAGGTATACATCCTCGCACTTAGAGTATTGCTAACTGACTCACATTTACACTAGTCTCACTGAATCCTTGTTGGCATTATAAAAAGGTCTTTCTTGATCAGTTTACAATGTCATCCAGGTAAAAAGCCCAAACTTTACCAACCAACACCCACAGTTCAATAACTGTTCTGATAATGAAAAGCTACAAATTGTACTGGAGGAAATAAAAGACAGTTTTATTCTTGCGGGACAGTTCGTCTGCTACAACATGAGAGAATCAGACTGACTAGACCTACATCAGGCCTCAGATTTCTTTAACAGTATTAATAAGTAATAAATAATACTTATTATTATTACTATATTATTGTTATTATTATTATGATTATGATTATTATTTCTAATATTGTTATTTGCAGTTGTGGAATGTAGCCAAGTACATTAACTCAATTACTGTACTTAAGTAAAGTACAAGTATTTTACTCGAGTATTTCCATTTTATGCTACTTTACTCTACTCCACTTTTTAAATGTATTATTGTTATTATTTTGTTATTAATGAATTTATTTATGTCATATGTTATACATCTTTTCTCATCATTAAAGTTGTAATCTCGAAGATTTTCATTTGGTTGTCTTTCACGGCACTTTTGGCAATAATTGGTAATTGCAGGTGTGTTTTTGGACCTCACTTCCGTTTCCTCGTCTGTAGTCATCAATCTTTCCTTTGTTTGTTCGGCCATAATAACGGTTTACTCACAACGCTAGCAGACACCAGAAAAAACAGTACGCTGCTTCACACACAGGTGAGTAGAAGAGCGAGTCTGTTGCATTAAAAGCCTAACTGTGCGCTGCTTGTGATTTTCCCGGGAAAGTCGCTCCTGACACTCGGGTCGTAATTCTGCAAATGCTGCAGGCTTTCATCAGTGGGTCATAGGCTCAATCACCATTGTGTTGCATCACTCGGCGATAGACAGTGACTTAACAGATGTTTATTTATATGAAAATCTTCAAGATTATATCTTTAATATTGTCATTTGTGTTAACTGGAAAAATCATACACACAAAATTAAAAACCAAACTCAAACCAAACTCAAACCAAACCAAAAACTCAACTTGGATAATATTTGGAAACATTTGACTGCAAAAATGTCTTCCCCAACTTCAGCCTCAGATGAGGCGAATAAAAACAAGCAGACGGCGCCGGTACCATTTCAGGTAGAAAAGCTCGGCATAGTCTCCAGCAAGTCTGGACGCTACCTTGTGTTGGACTTTATCGGAGAAGGATGTTTTGGCAAAGTCACCAAGTGTGTGAACTTAGAAACATCCGAGATTACGGCCATCAAGATCCACAAAAAAAGAGAAGATCACATCATTCAAAGAGAAGTGGGAATGCTGGAAAAACTCAGGGCCCTTGACCCAGAGAAGAAAAATTTGGTCAGATTCATAGACAGTTTCATGTTCTAAGACCTGTCTTGCCTCGCCTTTGAGATGCTGGACAGGAGCCTTTGGAACCTGATGAAGGAGAGAAAGATGCCATTGACTCTTAATGAAATCCGCCCCATCACACATCAGCTACTTGTAGCATTTGAAGCCCTGAAGAGTGTCGGCATCATTCACACCAACCTGAAACCCGACAACATCATGCTTGTCAACCACCAGGACCAGCCCTTCAGGGTGAAATTAATTGACTTTGGTTTGGCCCTTCCAGCATCCAAAGTAACCACTGGAATGACCCTGCAAGCTCGTGCATATAGGGCTCCAGAAGTGACCTTGGGCCTCCCCATATCTGAAGCCACTGACATGTGGGGACTGGGATGTGTCATTGCATACCTGTATTTTGGCATCAACCTCTTCCCCGGAAAATGCGCATACCACACGATGAAAGCGGTTTGCCATCTGCTTGGTCAGCCAGGAGACCACCTGCTGAGTGCTGGAAAGAATACCTGGCAGTATTTCAGCAAGGAAGAGGGCTCCACCAATCCAGGATGGAGACTTAAGACACCGGAGGAGTACAAAGAGGCAACCAGTGTCGAGCCCAAAACCTCAGGCTGGGTTTTTGACACTGTAGGAAATTTGGATGAAGCAGTACAGGCCCATGTCGATGAACAAGACTATGCAGAGTATAAAGACAAGGTTGCATTTTCACACCTCCTAAAACGGTTGCTGCGTCTGGATGCTGAGAAGAGAATCACGCCCGAGCAAGCCCTAAAACACCCTTTCATTACAATGGCTCACCTGGAAGATGAGATGGAAGAGACGGAAGACATGGACACCAGCTCTTATGCAGATGCCGCCTTTGAGTTAATGACAGTGTGCCCACTGGATGATTCAGATGAATCTGATTATTCTCTCAGCAACTCCGAAGCTGAATATAGAGACAACTGACTCAAGTGATGAAGTCTCAAGTACCGATAGTGCCAGTGATGAAGACACTGACCCTAGAGCATACTATTATGATCCTCCAACCCCAGATTGCAGGACTGGCTTGAGGAGAGAGACATCTGGAAGCTATAGTGGTGAAGATGACATAGAGTATGCCACCATTGATTCCTGTGATGAAGATGGGACATCAGCTGACGACTCATATGGAACCTCAGACACTGATAGTTCCTGTGAGGAAGAGTGGGGGGCTTTTAGACCCCATTATGGCTATTTAGCCATATCTATTCATCCAGCCCGGATTGGTTCCACTGAGAGTTTCAGTGAGAAAGATTCAGACTTCTCAAGCAATGAAGACTCAGCCACTGATGGAGACAGTGACAAAGCTTTCATCTCTCCTTCGGTCTCTGACAGATTTATGATCACCTAACATTCAAAAGATTTGAAGTCAGACACTGTTGCAGCTCCGCTGAGGTCTCTGTTCTTGGAATTAATAACAGAGACATCAGCAAAGCTACTTATAATGACGTACCTTCAGTGGTCACTGACTTACATGATACAAGACAAAAAAACACAATAAAACTGCTATGTAAGGGACTTTTTGCCCAAATTGTCTAAAGGGTTTTTGGTTAATTGGAAGAGAACAGGAAGGATGTGGCATCACTCTGAGCTACAGTAGCCTTTTAATGTGTGTAAAGTCAAACACATAACTGACTACTATATACTTGAAATATACTGCAAGTGTGTAAGAGATTCTTTCCCATTCATACCTTTTCTTTCTCAAATCTAAATGAAGCTGGGTGGTAGGCAGGAATGGACCAGCTGTAGGGGTAGTCATCAGTGTGGTTAGAGGCAATACCTAAGCAAAGAAAATACAACACAACCATTGTTACTACTACACAATTGGACAGACATAAAAATGTCAAGACAAGTAAACAACAAATTCGTGCTGATTCGGTTCTTCTAAAAAATGCAGCTCAGACTCGTCATTATCTGGCAGTAAATCTGTGGTTCTCACTGCAGTTTCAGAGGTAACCATTCAGCAGGGATCTCTGTTTCACTTCCTAAATTTGCTGCCGTGCCACAATACCGTGCTTAGATTTTCATCTAAGATGCATATTATTAAACTTACCTGGATGAAATACCTTGCCCACAGACATGGTGAAGTAGCCTCTAGATTTAAAGTGCTGTGGCAGGGTGGTGTAGTTCCCAGAGTGGACTCTCCAGTAGGAGTTGAAGTCATAGAGCCTGGTGGTGTCTGGTCTGCGACTAGTTAGCATGGACGTACGACTGGGAGCACACACAGCTTGCTGAGAGAGGAAAACACACCAACATTTCAATATGAGGTTATATGATCCCATTAATCGTGCATCCAAACTGCCTGAATTGACAATTTCAGACAATAAACATACACAACACCAACAGACCTGTGCGTATGCGTTGAGAAAAACTTGGCTTTTGGATGCCAGTTGGTCAATGTTTGGTGATTTTACCACAGAGTCCCCATAGCAGCCCAATGATGTCCGCAAATCATCTGCCATGATGAAAAGGACATTTCTCCTCTCTGAAAGCAAACAACCACAGTTAATTCATGCTTTGCCTATGAGGTAATGAGTTCAGGCATAGTTTCCAGATCACTGCTAAGGAAAGCTTAACAGCAGCTGGGGGTAAAATCATCCTAGTAAACTACAACAACACCTAGGTGCTGTTAAACATGTAAATACAGCAACAAGGATAATAATAAAGGAAATGATAGTTAGAGACACTGAATAACATGAAGACCACAGATGAAAGCTGAACAGAAACCAGCAGGCTTCACTTCAACTTATGCCAAACTCAACACAATAAGCCTACAAGTCAAACTTACAAAGCACCACTCAGTGAGTAAATTTAATTAAGTAAAGTCAGCTTACTCTGGCTAAAGCCTCTAAATAAACATAATAAGCACTCATTAACCGCCAATGTCAGCTAGTTACTGAGACTTACTGCTCAGATAAACTGGTACAAACCCGTCAAATAAATATACCACTCAAAAATACAATACAAAACACAGCCAACCAGTCTATTTATTCATTATATGCTTTGCTAGCTGTACCCATTCAATATTTTATTACCTCTTTTTGCTACAACAGCAAGAGCCAGTGTGTGAAGAAGCAGGAGGAGAAGCCATGTTCGGACACATGTGTACATCCTGGTTGGGTGGAGGAGACTAACGACACGATATCCTTCAGATAAAAGTTTACTTTAAACTTAATCTCGCACCTCCTCCACGGTTTCAGCCGTCTCACCACAGTCTGGCATCAAAACAAACGCGTGTGTGGTTGTCGTCTTTAAATAACTTCCTGATTATCACGTCACTCGCGTGAAATGCTCCCATTGGTCAACTCAGCAATAGCCCCGCTCTGAAACGCTAATCATATTAGTTAAATGATGTGTCAATCATTTTTATTGCCTCTGCAAGTGACTACTAGAGCCTCAGTCTAATTGATGATGGCATACTGTAATTTTCAATTGTAAAGATACAGTATCCTCAAAGCACTGTACTGACTTTAACTTACAATATATTCAGAATATTGTGGAGAGAAAAAGAGAAACTGCATCTGTCTGTCCTACATGTCCTAAATCTCTGTCATTGTTGTCAATTTATAGCTTGTAGCTTGTTTAATTTGTACAATAGGTCAAAACAATGCCTTAGACAACAGCACCCCACACTGTTACTGCAGAGATGTTAAATTATCTCTGCACCTGCTACTGGGCAGTAAACAGGCCACCTATAAATTAGTTGTAGTACAGACTCTATGGCTTCTTTTTAAAGATTTTAAGGGAGGTTGTGTGGTTTGTTTTGTCTAACTTGACACTGCTATAGCTGAGAGATGGTAGATGAAACGAGGTCTCACTCTGCACCAAGTTGACTTTTGCAATTGTAACAAGATAAATCCCAGTTGTTTTCTTTCTAGTTTCTCATTATTTTGAGATACTAAGTCATTATTTCGAGATAAGTAATTCATTATTTTGAGATACTATGTCAGTACCGAGGTCAAAGCGGAAGCTCAGAGGGGACAGAGCTTTTTCTGTTGCCGCCCCCCAACTCTGGAACGCCCTACCACTGCACATTAGACTAGCCCCTTCACTGTCCGTTTTTAAAACTCGTCTTAAAACCCACTTTTATTCCTTGGCGTTCAACCCAGCTTAATGAGCTTGCCCTCGTTAGTGCCTTTTATGTTTTTACTTAGGATGGTTTAATTTGTTTTAACTTATCTATTTTACCTTTTGTTGCTTTTATTGTTTTAATTGTTCGTTGTTTTTNTTGTTGTTGTTGTTTTTTTATGTTTATTCTATTTTATAGTTTATGTCTTATGCTCTTGTTTTATACCTGTACAGCACTTTGTTCTTCGGCTGTGGCTGTTCTTTTAAAGTGCTATATAAATAAAGTTGAGTTGAGTTGAGTATTTTGAGAGTTTCTCATTACTTTGACATAGTAACTCATTATTTTGAAATACTAACTCATTATTTTGAGAAAGTTTCTCATTATTTTGAGATACTAAGTCATTATTTCGAGATAAGTCATTATTTTAAGATACTAACTCATTATTTTGAGATATTAACTCATTATTTTGAGATACTAACTCATTACTTTGAAATACTAACTCAATATTTTGAGATACTAACTCATATTTTGAAATACTAAGTCATTATTTTAAGATACTAATTCATTATTTCGAGATAAGTAAGTCGTTATTTTGAGATACTAAGTCATTATTTCGAGATAAGTAAGTCATTATTTTGAGATACTAAGTTATTATTTTGAGATAAGTCATTATTTTGAAATACTAACTCATTATTTTGAAATACTAACTCATTATTTTGAAATACTAACTCATTATTTTGAGAAAGTTTCTCATTATTTTGAGAAAGTTTCTCATTATTTTGAGATACTAACTCATTATTTTGAGATACTAACTCATTATTTTGAAATACTAACTCATTATTTTGAAATACTAACTCATTATTTTGAGAGTTTCTCATTATTTTGAGATACTAAGTCATTATTTTGAGATACTAACTCATTATATCGAGATAAGTAAGTCGTTATTTTGAGATACTAAGTCATTATTTCGAGATAAGTAAGTCATTATTTTGAGATACTAAGTCATTATTTTGAGATAAGTCATTATTTTGAAATACTAACTCATTATTTTGAAATACTAACTCATTATTTTGAAATACTAACTCATTATTTCGAGATAAGTACGTCATTATTTTAAGATACTAACTCATTATTTTGAGATATTAACTCATTATTTTGAGATACTAACTCATTACTTTGAAATACTAACTCATTATTTTGAGATAAGTACGTCATTATTTTGAAATACTTACTCATTATTTTGAAATACTAACTCATTATTTCGAGATAAGTACGTCATTATTTTGAGATACTAAGTCATTATTTTGAGAAAGTTTCTCATTAAAATGACTTACAGGACCTTTTTTTTTTATCACATTGGCGGAAATGGGCTTCCATACTTAAGTCTTCAGACCATACAGGGTGTTTCTCTATGTATATAAAGATGTATATAAAGATGGACGACATGACAGCTCCCAAAAAGTGAAGCCAAAACGTCTCGATCGATCCCGCCCCCTCCATGTTAACAGATGGGACATGGGCCAAACTAAAAAATCAAAGTACACTTCAAATAAATTTTTCTCAAAGATGGTTTCTGTCATTTTAGGTAGTTCTTATCTCACTGATGTTTGTTCAAGTGTTCATTTTTCTGATAAGTTTGGTTTTAGTTAATTATTTTACGCTATAAAAACGGGGTGAAACGTCATGATTGACAGCTGTCAATCACAGTGAAATAGTCGCGGAGGCACCTGCAGACGTCTTTTCGGGAGTTGAATGTAGAGCAGGAACGTCGAGAGGAGATGTAACTGTAACTTTAGCAGGTGATCGTTACCTAGCAGTTACTAATTATTGATTACAGATCGAGTTGGGCGGGTGTATGGGCGGGACCTCAATACCGCGGCTCCTTCCCAGATCACTACTGCGCAGACTCTGGCTCCAAATGACGTCACCAGCGCAAGATGGCAGCGCCCGTATCCGGGATATTTTGGCTTCACTTTTGTACAGTGGGAGGAAGTGGAGACGCGTCGTCCATCTTTATATACAGTCTGTGCTTCAGACACCTGACTACACGGCATGAGATGAGAGTGCCTGCATGAGGGGCTCCAGGTCCTCCTTTGCTGAGTGGATCTTAGGCGGTAGTTGAGTGAGTTATCGCCTCAAACATAGACGATCTTTGGCCACTGGAGCAGCTAGCAGCACGAAACATGGCGGACACCGCGGATAAACGTGAAAGCGACAGTGCTGGGACTGATGAGTTATCTCAGAGAGTCAAGAGGGCCAAAGTTGACAGTGAGAATGGTCGAGGAGAAGTTGGGAAGGAGTCTGAAAATATTCTGTGTGGGTTTAAAACATCCAACGTGTTGAGTGATTCTGCCCGCGAGAAAAACATCTTCATCCGTGGAAAGGTACTGTTGTAAAGTTAGCTACCTCAGCTGTTATAGGGTATTTAACTAACTGTAGATGTGCAGCTGAGAGAAGTTACTGAAATAAGAAAAAGGTTTTTTATTGTTTTATTCATTCAAAGTGGTGTTCGTAGTTGTGGAGGACAGCTGAAACGTTGACTTCCGGTTTGATATTTCAAATTAAAAGTCTGCGTGATACTTTATTGTAAGAGTGGATTTAATAGAAATTAGTATGACAACGAAATGCTGACAAAAGGGCTGTTTTGCATTCATTTTTTGGGCTAACCGGTCCCATTATCAGCACAGGCAGACACAAAACTGTTGATCATGTCATCACCAGCTTGCCGATCAGGAGGCTGTGGTTATCCTGGAGAAGACTCCCATCAGAGAGGACGCCCTGGCTGAGCTCTTCAGCAGCTCCAAGCTGAAGCTGGAGATGAGGAACGACATCTACAGCTCATATCGATTACAGGCTCCCTCTCACCTCAATGGTACGGTCAGAAAAGAAATAAAGTGGCTGAAGATATTGTGAATCCAGCAGCCACTCTGGCCAGCTAGAGGAAAGTTAGATAGCTAGATGTGTTTCTGTTGTTTTGCAGAGATCAAGACTACGGTGGTGTGTCCGGCCACAGAGAAGCATGTGAAGAAATACCAGCGTCAGGAGAGTTTCCTGGTGGAGGAGACGGGGGAGGACTATCGGTCCATCACTCTGCCCTACATTCAGAAGCAGAGTTTCAGCGTACAGGTCAGTGTTAACTCTTTCCTTGGCATCGTAATGCATCCTTGTGACTGTACAACAGCATCTGTGGATTTCACTTAACATCACTTTCACCCCTCCAGTGGGTATACAACATCCTGGAGAAGAAGGCAGAGGCTGACAGGGTGGTTTATGAAGATCCGGACCCGCAGGTTGGCTTTGTCCTCCTCCCAGATTTCAAATGGGACCAGAAACAGGTGAATACTGACCACAGTAGAAACCAGGGAGAGACAGCAAAGACATGGTTAGACATGAAATATATGTTGGCGTTGTGATTTCAGACATTTTAATCCTTTTCTCCTCATGGAACTTCATGTCAAACTCAAGTGTGAATTAAGCAGATGGATGTTTTTACATGTTGTTAGGGACCACTAACAAGCTTTGCACATGCATGATTAGGAGTGGGTAATAAACATATATCAACAGCTCAAGAGTTACACCCCAATCCACCTGATAGAATTTCCATAAAGATAATCATGTAGGTTTAACTCATAATATCTGTCTTCTTCTTTCAGGTTGATGATTTGTACCTGATCGCCATAGCACATCAGAGAGACATCAAGAGTCTCCGAGAACTGACGTCAGAGCATCTACCGCTGCTGCAGAACATCTTCCAGAAAGGAAAGGTGAGGTTACCTCGGGGAGTCTTCACAAGAGCAGAAAATCATGTCACTGTTGCTTTCCATTTTAGCTCTTAACATACAAAAGAAAGATAATTCTTGTTTCACTGCGACTTAGGAGGCCATCCTGCAGCGCTACAACCTTCCAGCCAGTAAGCTGAGAGTCTACCTACACTACCAGCCGTCCTACTACCACCTCCACATCCACTTCACCAAGCTGGGCTACGAGGTGCCGGGCTGCAGCGTGGAGCGGGCCCACCTCCTCGCAGACGTCATCCAAAACCTCCAGTCTGACCCCCATTATTACAAAACCCGGACCCTGTACTTCCCCCTGAGGGCAGACGACGGGCTGCTCAGCAAGTTCAAGGAGGCAGGGAGGCTGTAACGTGCACTTAGATTCCCGTCCTAACTGTGTGTTTTTAAAGTGTCAGATCAAATCCAATTTTTTTTTTGTATTTTATCAGTTTGGTTGACAAATGGCTGTTTCCTCTGTCAACAGTAACAGTGCCAGCCAGTTAGCTGTACCCTCCGATCAAGGTGTACAGATTGGTTGTTTAGCTACGATAATATTATCTCTGTGAAAGAGATTTTTCTACTAGTGTCAATTCACAACTCAAGTTTATAATGTTCCACAACACGCAGTCAGATTATTGGAGTATTTCACACTTCAGCTGATTAATAATCACCAACAGTTTCTGCATGTTTTATACATATTTGGATACAGGCTCCTCATCAAGGTGTTTCATTTCATGAAACACCTTGAGAGAAAAGGAGAAAACATAGGAGTGGATGTGATGTGAGTCAACGTTTTTCATATGTTTTCTAAATGTTAACTGAATGTTGTTGACTGAATTAAAGAGTTGTTTTTTTCTACTCAGCCTGTTGATGTTGTCACTTGTTTGGAACGTGTGAGACAGTAAATCAAATCACTGTTTTCTGAAGTAGACACTTTGGCACCTTTCACATGATACGGCAGGTTTTCAGCACATCTCATGGTGGTGAAGTAAAGTGGTAGATACACGACTTAAGTGAAGGCACGTTTATTTCTACAGCAGCTTTCAAACACAGAGGCAATTCAAACTGCCAAGTTTGATATCAAGTTTCATACTGACAAGATAAATGAAGTGCTCACATTAACCCGGCCACAACACTAGATGGCAGCGTTAATCCTGACAGGGTCCAACTTCTTCACTGTGAAACTACATTAATGCAAAAACAAACACAAACTCCAGTCTTTGGATGCCAGTAATAAGCCGGAGCTTCTGTTTGTGTCCCTTCACAAAAAGAGAGCAAATGTTATGTTAGATGCTGCAGTTCTGCAGGTCATGTAAACACAAGGCTATCATTTTCACCCAAACTGTATTTAACCTGAGTCAGCTTACATACTTTTGGAGCTGAAGTACCATGTTTAGTTGGATTGATACCCACAATGCCAGAGGTCACAACTCCTTGCATAAACACTTCTCCTCCTCCAGTGAAGCTGACAGACAGTCAGAAACAAACTGTGACAGAGCTGCACTTTTAGTACTTTGGATATTTAACTTTACAGACAAAGAGGTTTTTTTCACTTCTTCAGATGTTCAGACTTGATATATGATTAAATTGTTTGTTAATATGGACGTTTCTTGCAGCGGACATCATTTTCTTATCTCATCTGGAGTCAGTTGGGCGGTGCTCCGCTTTGTGTTTAGGGTGCATTCAGGTGATCCTCGTAAAAATGTAAACTAATTAGCAGGAAACCCAAACCCAAACCTGTAAGGGAATAAAATGACATGATTGATGCTTAATGATCATCATATCCAGGCACCACGTCAAGGACCCTTCAGTGGTCTGTCGAAATCTTAAGAAGCTACTTTTTATGGCTCAAATTCATAGAAAATGTCAAGGGAAGTTCCAGGTTTACAAGTTGCAATATCATCATTTTGATGGAGAGAGCACATATATTCAAAACTATAAAAAAAGTCAGCAGTTAAACATTGAAAGCTTTTGTGGCTTTTGAGAAAGAATATTAATTGGATTTATGGATTATAAAATGGATTTATTTTTGACTTAAATAACCACACAGATGTTTAGTTGTTGTTGTCCGATGGAAGTATTTGGAAACACTGGGGTGTAGTTGGAGTGTGTTTTTTTTGGTTTTTGACACAGAGTTGATCTCAAAATGGTAAAAAAGTCGAATAAGTCAATTGACAAATGTCTAATTTTGTTTTCCTGTGGTATCTATTATTCTGTCCCTTCATATGTCGTTGAGTAGATATCATTTTAAAGAATCTTTATTTTAATGAATCTCCCTCAAAACAAATGTATCATAAATAAGCAGCATAGCTCAATCTGCCAATTAACATTTCA
>NTHP01000167.1:13712-65722 GCA_003416845.1 Oplegnathus fasciatus
CATAAAGCTGGTTTAATTACAACTTAGAACTCAAATGATAAATCATCAGTAGTCTTCAGCACTTTATTTTATTTAAAGATTCTGTATGTTACATTCAGAAAATACTTGTTAACAATGACACCAGTGGCTGTTAAGTCAACTGCAGTCAGCATCCTGTTGCCACACTTCATCATTGACGTGATAGTTTCCATCACAGCTCCGTAGGTTTTTTGTGCTTACATGGAGTTTGTGTTGTGGTGGGTGCCGGCGTTAGCGGACTTGACTGACTACAGCGGTATGATCCCAAAATAAACAGATTTTGCTGTGATTTCATTGCAATAAACGGATCAAAAGGATGCCGAAATAACTACATCATGATGCCGATTTGTAAAAAGTCTGAATTCATGCTTTGTCAGGTCTGTCCCCAAGACGACAAGCAAACAACTTTTAAAATGCTTGTTTTCTGAATGTAATTCGGATTGATCAAGGCAAAATAGCGTCATCTAAATTAGGCTTAAATACGGCAGCAATGATATTGTTTGTACCAGTGTTTATACACATACATATCTACGAAATAACTACATCATGAAGCCGATTTGTAAAAAGTCTGAATTCATGCTTTGTCAGGTCTGTCCGCAAGACGACAAGCAAACAACTTTAAAAATGCTTGTTTTCTGATTGCAGTTCGCTGAAGCTGAAGAGAGGCAAGGCACTCGGGAGCACGCATAATGTCACATCTGTTGGATTTTCTGGTAAAAAAACGTCCTGAGTCCTTTACATAGAAATCAGTCTACAGGTGTTACAGGCAACCAAGAAAGTCGGGGAAGGTCTCATTCTTTAAGTTACGTTACAATATGTTCACACATTGGCAAAAAAACCCCAAACAGAACCTTTAATTTTATTGCTTTATACAACCTAATAAACCATAAATGAGTTCTCAAATTTCTTAGACATCTAGGTTAGCAGACAGGAAGGCAGTATATCTTGTTTTATTGATATTTTAGGATGGCTTCTTTTGTACTTGATAGCCTTTTGTACTGTGTGTTACTTTTTGTGTTTTGTGCAACTTTGTATACTTTTTTGTGGGGAGGGCATTGTGTGTTGTGTGTGTGTATGCTGTGTTCGTCAGCCTGGTTTCACTGTACTTAAGCTTGTTTTCCACATACCCCATTTTTTCTCTCATGGCACCAAATTCTCTCAGGAGATCACACATGTAAGGAAAGCATAACTGTGTTTCAGTAGTTCTTTCTGTTTCAGGAGTATTACCATCATCCAGCGACACAGACAATAAAATAGTAAAATTCAAAATTCATCTTCCAAGTTGATTCAGCGTCACTCAGTCACCTAAACTCTGATCCCTGTGGCTTCTTTTATGTTGTTTAAAGATGACCTGTTAATTTTTAACATCCCCTTTGAAACGAGGCATATTATGCAATGAGAATATAGTATTAACTACATTTACTGGAATCAGTTCACCTTTGATATCTTGGAGAAATGTAAACAGAAATGTTTCTCAACAGTAATTTTGTGAAGACTCATGTGTTTCAGGGGATATTATAGCAAATCGACCAAGAAATAAAGTTACTTGGAGTAAATCATTTGAATCGGAGTGTATTCAAACCACTATTTCATTCCCACTGTCTGGTTTGAAGAGGCCTCTATCACAACTTTTCCTCTGTATGTGTTACTTATCTTCAACCAGGTGTTAAAAATCATTCAGAAGCTGGACTGGGAGATGCCTCATGTCCTTCAGGAGAGAGAAGTGGGACATGATGAGGGTCTGGTGCCTGACAAAAGCAGCTAAGATGTCAGTCCAAGTGTCCTCCCTTAGTCTCCTCTATCGCTGTTTCAACAGTGGTTCTGTTATATTTCAGGGAAATCTTGTTCCAATTAAACAGCTGTGAAAATCTGTGAACTTGTGCCTCATTTTATAGCTTGTTTATGATTGAATTTTCAATCTGCTTTGCCCTGGAATTTCTTGGATATTAATACCCTCATATCTGCTGCTTTTAAATCTCTCAATGGCCTGGGAACAAAACACATGTTTTTACCATGTGAAACCTCTCCGCGTCTCAGGTCATCAGGTAGAGGGGCTGCTAACTGTTCTCTGAGTGCACACTAAACATGGAGGAGCAGCATTTAGTTACCTACCACAGAGCTGGAACAAACTTCCAGAGGACATTAGACTTCCTCCGACTTTGACCACCTTTAAATCCACCTTAATGTTCTGCACTGCCTTTGACTGAACATTAAGTACTCAACGTGAACCATTTTGCCCTTACATCTTTCCCTATCTTGAATTTATGTCTCAGCAGAGGGTGCTGTTTTCTGCCCTACAAGTCCCCTCAAGAGACACAAAAGTGTAATCCTTATGTGTCCTTTGAGGTCTGTTGGCATACAGAGGTTGGAATCATGGGTGGAAACACCAATTTACAATTCATTTACATTCATACAATTCTCACTTTATCTTATTAATAATTGCTTGTTCCATATATACACTATGGTTGTGCATAAAACCTAAAATTTCTCATGTACTTACCCAGCTATCTTGTTTTGGAATTCTGTATATTGTAAATGATGCAAATAAATGGAGGTAGAAATTTAATTAGCAAACCACATTTACACCACATTTGCATTCTCACTCTTTAGTTTTGACAGAAAAAAACACACAAAAAAATCAAGAGATCAACAGTCTACACAAGGACAATAGAAAGACTGTAGGCCCAGAAAAGGTTTGTACAAAAATGCATAAATGCATTTTTTGAGACCAAACAGAGATTCAAGTAATTATTTTTGAGTGGAAAAACAAGAGAAACTAAGCTCACAGATGAGGTATTATTATCACTTCTAATCTAGCTTTCCAGCCTCATATACTCTGTAATAAAAGTATGTAATCTATGAAAAAGTTACAACTTGTACACAGCCAAAGTTTACTGTAAGTAAGTGCACTTCTTAACCTGCAGTAGCCTCTATAAGCTGTGTTAACTGGAATGAATTGAAATGAATATATAGCTTTTTAAAAACTAATTTCAGATCTGTTAAGTCATTTACAATTGTAATCGTGATGACGAATGAATCATATCCTTATTCACTGTTTCTCAAACATGACTGAGCTTCTTACAATACTAAAAAGTCAGATAAAGAGCTGTGGTGAAGCTGCATTCTGCACTCATGAACCATATAGCATTTTGTGTACAGAGTCAAATTTTAGATCAGTTCAAAGTCATTTAAAATTACGATGGTAATGAATTCAAATGAGTCATATGTTCATGCACTCTTTCTCAACCTTGACTGAGCAGAAAACCGCTGAAGGTGGTAATAACGTCGTTTCCCCAAACATATGTATTTGCTTCCAAGCGAACATACACCTGGTCCCCTTGCTGCAGCTGCAAGAACACTGCATTGCCTCCGTTATCAGCCGTGTCATGCAATGTACGGTGGTCATAGGTCATCACAACAACCTGGTTGTTCTTCATGAGGGATAGACTCACTGAGTGTGCTCCTCCAGCATGATGAAACAAGGTGAAGTAGTAAATGCCTGTAACAGGTGCAGCGAAGATACCTGTGGAAACAACATTTTATTCCAACAACTGATACAGCTTGGTGGAAGTCCTTGAATCCTTCTTGGAGAGTGTTTTTGTAAGTCAGTGGATCACATTGAAAGTGCTGTCTCCATTTATTGCAACATACTGTAGCAATTACATACATGTTTACCACATGTTGTTAAAGTGCTAATGTTTACTAGTTAACACTAAACACAAAGTACAGCTGAGGCTGATGGGAATGGCATTTGGTTTACGACCAAATACGCATAAAACTAAGGCCAATCTGACAAAATGAAGTTTTGACCAGTTGAAAAGTTAATGAGTCAGTATTATTACAATTCATCCTCTGAGGACTATGACTGTCTGTACCACATTTCACAGTAATCCATCCAAAATCCATCCAGGTACAGACAGGGGACAAATTAGAGGAAAAACCTGAATGAAAGAGTGGAGAAACATCAAATGCAGATGCTTCCGTGCACCAGGGCTCACTGAATGGTTTGGTGAGTATGAAAATGACGTGAATAAAATGCTACGGCCTTTACAGTCACCAGATCTCAACCCAGTTTCACACCTATGGAAGATTTTGGACCAACGTGTAAGACAATGCTCTCCACCACCATCACCATAACACAATATAATATAAACTTTCATCTNAGATCCTGATCTCAATGATATTACTTGATTAACTAAAGGTGGCATGTATAAATGAGGGAATATTTTGTGGAGGAATGGTGTTCATCCCTCCAATAGAGTTCCACAGACTTGGCAAGGAGCACTGAAGCTGTTCTGGAGGCTCGTGGTGGCCTGATTCTATACTAAGACACTTCATGTTGGTTTTTCCTTTAATTTATCGCCCATCTGTATATCAATGAAGAACTAAAAAGTCAACCTCATGGTGGTACCAGGGAAAAAGTCAGAGGATAGTCAGCAGGATACAGTGTGTGGACACCATGGATATCTGTATCAAATTTCATGCCAAGCCATAGATGTTGAGGAGATATTTGACAGGATAATTGAAAACTTGGACCTGCTGGTGGCTGGTGGTAGAGTGTATCCTCTAGGGACCTTGAATATCTGTTGTAAATTCCAAGACAATAAATCTAATTGTTGTCGAGATATTTCTCTCTGAACCACAAATGTCAACCTCCTGATGGCACTATAGGAAAAGTNTGAAGTCAGTAAGATTCATCCTCTGGCTACCATGAATAAAATTTTCTATCCTCATGGCATTCATCTCATAGTTGTCGAGATATTTAAATCTGGACCAAAGTGTTGGACTGACCGACTGACTGCCAAGTCAAAAAAGGTGACTTTAACCTATAATCTATTCTATTACATTTTGGCATATCGGTAAATAAAGAAATTATAGAGAATGTCAGTACTACTGTACTTACCTGTTACATTATTGTAGGCATTGCCGATATTTGTTATCACTTTTCTGTAGATTAAAGTTGTGTCTGTGCTGAATGGTCCAATGGCTTTATTTCCGCCTCCTGTTGCTGTACTGAATATTACCTTGGTTCCTTCTATAAAGAGCAAAACATTGTAATAGAATTATTTTGTAAACGAAATTCTTCACTGAAGTCTTTAAATCAATCAGAGCAAAAGTTACACTTTACCTTTGTTCTTCAGTTCAAGAATCTGTTTTTGACTGTCCTCCAGCCTGGTTTCACTGTCCTTAAGCCTGTTTTCCATATACCCCAGTTTTTCTCTCATGGCACCAAAGTCTTTCAGGAGATCACACATGTCAGGAAAGCATGACTGTGTTTCACTAGTTCTTTCTGTTTCAGGAGTATTACCATCATCCTGGGCCAAAATCAGGCCGCAGAACAATGACACAAACAATAAAATAGTAAAATTCATCTTCCAAGTTGATTAAGCGTCACTCACTCTCCTAAACTCTGATCCCTGTGGCTTCTTTTATGTTGTTTAAAGATGACCTGTTAATTTTTAACATCCCCTTTAAAACAAGGCCTATTATGCAATGAGAAAATAGTATTAACTACATTTACTGGAATCAGTTGACCTTTGATATCCTGGAGAAATGTAAACAGAAGTGTTTCTCACAGTAATTTTGTGAAGACTCATGTGTTTCAGGGGATATTATAGCAAATCGACCAAGAAATAAAGTTACTTGGAGGAAATCATTTGAATAGGAGTGTATTCAAACCACTATTTCATTCCCACTGTCTGGTTTGAAGAGGCCTCTATCACAACTTTTCCTCTGTATGTGTTACTTATCTTCAACCAGGTGTTAAAAATCATTCAGAAGCTGGACTGGGAGATGCCTCATGTCCTTCAGGAGAGAGAAGTGGGACATGATGATGGTCTGGTGCCTGACAAAAACAGTTAAGATATCAGTCCAAGTGTCCTCCCTTAGTTGACTCTATAACCGTTTAAACACTGGTTCTATTATGTTTCAGGAAAATCTTGTTCCAAGTAAACAGCTGTGAAAATCTGTGAACTTGTGCCTCATTTTATAGCTTTCTTATGAGATCATCAATCTGCATTTCCCCAGAATTTCTTTAGATAGGAATACCTTCATATCTGATACCAATGGATTATATCAGGGACATTAACAGTGCAGAGATTATTGATAGGATCTGTAGCAAGCAGCTGTATTAAACAGTATTAAATGTATTAAAAGCGTTCTTCGGGCCTGTGTCCCTCCCAGTCAATGCGGTGCTGAAGGCCTTCCTGCGACGACATGATTTAAGGAGGTGTCTGACGTTGTAAACAGGTAACCTATTAATGAGAATGGTGTCTGTGGGAGGTCTGAAGTGGGCTTTCCCTGACAGGCTTGACCTGAGAGACATAGAAGGTAGGGTGGATCTGAATGGACTGAGGCAGTTGGAGGTGGACAGCAGCCAGGTTGATGACCTTGGAAATGGGGTTTAGGCCCATGAACCGGGGAGCCAACTTCCTGGATTTTACTCTGAGTGGTGGATCCTGTGTGGACAGCCAGATGCTCTTTCCTGAGATATAGCGGGGAGCAGGAATATGATAGCGGTCGGAGATGTGGAGGAGTGTGGCCCTGGCAAGAGTTCAGCCAGGCCAGTTTGGCAGAGCAGATATACTCTAACACCACTAGCACTCTCAATGTCATAGTTACTTTCAGCTGGGGATAGCTTGCGGGAGAAGAATGCCCGGGGGTAAAGCCTCTGATCCTTGGTAGATCGCTGGGAAACGATGGCCCCAATTCCAGAGTCTGAGACGTCAACCTCCAACACTGACGTGAGGGATCAGGAAAGCGGAAGAGGGGAGCAGTGGTGAAGCAACGCTTTAACTCATTGAGGGCTCTTTCAGCTGACAGGGACCATGGCAAAGGAGAGTTCTGGGAGTTGAGGGCATTGAGAGGGGCGGCCATAGAGCTGTAGCTCCAGATGAAACGCAGATAGAAGTTGGCAAACCCAAGGAAGCGTTGCAACTGCTTGTGAAAGGAAGGGATGTGGCTATTCATGACCACCTTGACCTTGACAGGGTCCACCTGGATGCCACCAGCATTGACTATCTTGTATTTATGCCTCAGCAGAGGGTGCTGTTTGCCCTGACAGGTAACCTCAAGAGACACAAAATGTGACCCTTAAGCGTCCTTTGATGTCTGTTGGCAATCTGGCATGCAGAGGTCGGAATCATGGATTGAAACACCAATTTACAGTTAATTTACATTGATACAATTCTCACTTTGACTTATTAATAACTGCTTTTTCCGTATCTATACTATGGCTGTGCATAAAACGTAAAATTTATCATATATGTATCCAGCTATCATGTTGCAGCTGGAATTCTGTTTCCTGTGAATGATGCAAATAAATGGAAGGAGAAATTTAATTTGTTTAATAAAAGATAGCAAACCACATATCCTATATTCCACTTTTGCATTCTTATTCTTTAGTTTTAACAGAAAAAAACACACATTAAAGTACAATAGAAAGACAAGACTTTGTACAAAAAATGCATTTATGGTGAAACAAAACAAAGATTCAAGNAGGTGTTATTATTAATTCTGTAAAGTCTGTAATCTATTAAATAGTAATAAAAAAACTTGTACACATCCAAATTGTACTGTAAGTAAGTACACGTTTTAACCTGCAGTAGCCTCTAGAACAACAGTTGCAGTAATTGGAATAAGTTAAAATGAACATCTAGCAGTTAAAATACTCAGATAATTGTTGAATCTGTTAAAAGCCATTAAAAATTGTAATCTTAATGACAAATGAATCCTTATTCACGGTTTCTCAAACATGGCTGACCAGAAAACCGCTGAAGGTAGTAATGTCATTGTTTCCCCAAACATTTGTATTTGCACCCAAGCGCACATACACCTGATCCCCCTGCTGCAGCTGCAAGAACACTGCATTGCCTCCGTTATCAGCCCCGTCATGTGATGTACGGTGGTCATAGGTCGTCACAACAACCTGGTCGTTCTTGGTGAGGGTTAGACTCACTGGGTGTGCTCCTCCAGCATGATAAAAGAAGGTGAAGTAGTAAGTGCCTGTAACAGGTGCAGCGAAGATACCTATGGAAACAACATTTTATTCCAACAACTGACACAGCTTGGTGGAAGTCCTTGAATCTTTCTTGGGGAGCATTTTTGTAACTGAGTGGATCACATTGAAAGTGCTCTCTCTATTTATTGCAACATACTGTAGCAATTAAATTAACACACATCCTTCAGCTCAAAAGGTAAAACATCAGCAATATAAGTCAAGCTTTATCCTGCAATGCATAACACATCTCGTGAAAAGTTATAGAAGATGGACCTCACTGAATGGCTGAAAATCTAATTTAAACCATCTATTATATATCTATTTGTATATAAAAAGATTATAGAAAATGCCAGTACTACTGTACTTACCAGTGAATGGACTGTAGGCATTGCCAATGTTTGTTTTTACTGTTCTGTAGATTAAAGTTGTGGCTGTGCTGAAGGGTCCAATGGCTCCATTCCCACCTGTTGCTGCACTGAATATAACTGTGGTTCTTTCTACATAAAGCAAAACACTGTAATTACATTATTTTGTAAATGTCTTTCCACACTGTTCAATATTGTTTTTCACCCAAATTAATTATTTAAATCAGAGCAAACGTTTCACTTTACCTTTGTTCTTCAGTTCAAGAATCTGCTTTGCGCTCTCCTTCAGCGTGGTTTCCATAGCTCCCAGTTTTTCTTTCATGGCACCAAACTCTTTCAGGAAATTGCACATGTCAGGAAAGCATGACTGTGTTTCAATATTTTTTTCTGTTTCAGGAGTATTACCATCATCCTGGGCAAAAATCAGGCCGCAGAACAGTGACACAAACAATAAAATGGTAAAATTCATCTTCCAAGTTGATTCAGCGTGGCTCAGTTCCCTAAACTCTGATCCCTGTGGCTTCTTTTATGTTGTTTAAATATGGTCTGTTAATTTTTAACATCCCTTTTTGACAAGCGGCTTTATTAGCTTATTGTGAATTATCTGTTTACTGTTTCAGTGGATGTGCAGTGAGGAAATAATAGTTACTACATTTACTTGCAATCAGTTAACCTTTGATATCCTGGAGAAATGTAATCAGAAATATTTCTCAACTTTTAACTGAACTTACAGTAACTTCGCAAAGACTCCTGTGTTTCAGGGGGCATTTGAGGGGGCAGACTGACCAAGAAATAAAGTTATCCTGGAGAAAATCATTTTAATGTATTCAAATTATGAACCACTAAGTACACAGCTGTGAAAACCTGTGAACGTGTGCTTCATTTTATAGCTTACTTATGAGGTTATCAAACTTCTTCGCGCTGGAATTGCCGTAGATAGGAATACCTTCTTATCTGATACCAATGGATTATGACAGGGACATTAACAGTGCAGAGATTACTCATATGATCCATAGGAAGCGGCTTTATTTATTAAACAGTTACACAAAATACACAAATTTAATTTACATTAATACATTTCTTACTTGAAATGATCAATAATTGCTTGTTCCATTTCTATATGTGGTGACTGTATCAGGTCATCTCGTTTTCAATTGTAAGCAAACAAACAAATAAACAACATAACATAACAAACATAAAATCTGTTTTTCAGTTATTAAACAGCAAGTTTCATAATATAAATCATTAAATGAATTCTCAATGTTTTGCTTCCACTTTTTCATCCACATTTAAAATCCTAAACTTTTTTGAATCTCTGTCGTCAAGCTTTGTTTAAATCTTAACAAACAATGAGATAAGTATATTGACATCTGATTAAAATCCATTTTCATAATAAAGCTGTCATCCTGATTACATAAAGCCATAAACCTAACAGTGTGGGCTCATTTTCAGATGATTTTCTGTGAATTTACAATAGGAGCAACTGCCTTCTTTCTAAGCTGTTTGTAAAGTCAAATAGTAATAAGTGAATCAATAATTTGAAATTTTTAGTCATACATATGTATAATAAGTATTGATTCTTTACCCCAACAAAGTGGTAAATTATTGTGAAGTTCTTATATTTGACTGACCAAAAAACCACTGAAAGTCGTATGGTAGTTGGATCCCCTACCATGTGAGTTTGCACCCATGCGCACATACACCTGGTCTCCTTGCTTCAGCTGCAGAAACACTACGTTTCCTCCATTACAATATGAGCTGTTCCACAGACTGCTTTGTGATCCTGGGTCATGACCATGTGCTTGTTGTTCTTGCTGAGAAACATCTCTGTCCCACAGTCTCCTCCAGAATAATGGAAGATAGTAAGTAATAAACATCTGCAACAGGTGCAATGAAGATACCTGTGGGAACAAGAGAGTGTCATTTCTGAATGACTAAATAAAATCCAACCTGAAAGAGAGGCATTTCCAATATTTGTAATCACCGTTTTGTATATGAGAGTTCTCTCTGTGTTGCTCTTCTTGCTCCTGCCTCTACACTGAATATCACCTTTGCAAAGCCAAGCAAAGCAAAGATATTCTCATCACATTATTTAGTATTTCCACATTCCATTGCAATTCACACATTGCTTAATAAACATTTCATTGAACTCTTTAAACCAATCAAACAGTTTCACTCTACCTTTGTTCTTCAGTTCTAAAATCTGGTTTTGATTGCCCTTCAGCCTGGTTTTCCAGAGCTGCCTGTTTTTCTTTCATGGCATTCAACTCAAGTCCGTTGAACTTTTGTAATATATTTTTATTTCTAACAAAGTAAATCTAACATAGCTAATGTTTCTAATCTTATGTAACAGCACTAATCACTTCCCAACAATAAATGTGATCTATACTGCCCTACAAAGCCTAACTGCAGTAACTACGCAAAGGGTAAAACTGAGAAAAATGGCTTTTAAGTGTTTTAACTGGCCAGCCAAAAAGGTTATAGATATATAAGTGATATCGCACTAATTATACATGTATTCATGAGGTAATTTTTATGCCCAAAAACCATGACGGTTGATTTGACCTTTGACCCCAAAAATGTAGTTACTGCACTCTGCCTTTGCATTGCCTTAAATGGTTCTAAGAGCAATGCAAAAGCAAAGCGTAGTAACTACAATTTTGTTGTTTTCTTTCAGCTTTTATATTGTATTTTCTGTGGAAAAAAAAAACTATTTTGACTTTGATTTTGTTACAACAAATAAGCGGAGAACATAGTACAGGGTTATGTTTTGAATCCGGGTTCATGACCCTTTGACATGCTTCCTTCTGTGGCAAGCAAACAGTCCGGATCATGATCAAGTTATTTAAGTCAACACTCCTGTGATTAGTCCAGTGACAGTTACACCGGCTATCACTCATTACTACTGGAATATTATTATTATAATTTTGAGTCGAATTTTGTGGTTACTGTAATTTTTATACAGCTTCTCTAAAACAAAGCAAAATTGAACTCTGAAACTTTGTCACAAGATAAAACAGACATCAAGCAGTTCATTTTTAGTTATAACTCAATTTCGACCAAAAATGTAGTTACTGTGGTTAGCCTTTGGACGGCAGTATGGTGGAACAGAACAATTAGGATCTTGTTCACAACTTGTTTCCACTGCCCCAAAAGTGGCCAAAAGAAATGTGTTATTGCAGGTTTAAATTTCTTTAAGCTGAAAGACTAGAGACATGAAATTTGTCATTAATTAAACTAAAACAATTTACAATGTTCTCTAAGGTAATATTAATCATTTTGATTTGATTTTGATATTACTTCCATTAATTGCAAACATTCACCCCCCATACTGTTGGTCATACAAGCTGTAGGAGTCATTCTAATATGTCGTACACATTTTAAATGTTTACCTGAGTTGGCACACACAGTGAAATGCCCTCAATTCAGCTTATCTTTTTACTGCACTTATTGAATTGCTCTTTTCCACTGAAGGACATTCACCTTTGTGTTATTGAGCCACTGCTGTCTTGCTTTGGCCTTGTGCTTGGGTTTTTTTTTCTGCTGCAAGATTAGGTTTTTCCCTTTAGTTTTGATCCAACAGCCCACTGGGGAGTTCCCGTTTCAAAAGTTAGGATTTTCTAGAACACAGTGGTTTTGCAAACAGCATCTTGCCTCCAGTATCGCCCTACAGTTTATCTTTTGGACTATTATTGTATTGTTCATATTGTCCTGGGCCTGGCCTTGGATGTCCCCAAGGTCATTCCTTGGCAAGGATGAATGTTAATGTTTCTTGGTGTGTGCTGTGTCGATGGCAACTGTATGCTAAAATGTTTGCTATAGCACCTCTATAAGGTGATAATGTCAAATGTTGAGTTTACAGCTTGTTCTGCTGGCACAAGTGACAAAACAATCAATGAATGTAGCTTTAAATTCGTACATGCACTACCACAGTAGTGACCAAAAAGTCCTCCAAATTAACCTACAATTAAAGTATGTTTATAACCGCCCTTCCGAACGACACATTTTCTGATCTAATGCTCCAATCAGCAGGTCGATGTCATTAGCCAGTGACTTCCAAATCTGTTACAAATCACTACTGCTAAAATATAAGCAACACCACTATGGTTTGGTTTAAATGTCTACTTTGTCAAGGTTAGGGGACCATAGTCGTCATGTTTACAATAATAACCATGAGGGTAAGGTCAGGGAACAATCACAGTTAAAAGAACTGTTGGAAGGAAACAGGAAGCGAACAGTTGACTCCCATGTATGATGTTTAGTTGACCCATCCAACCACCCCAGTGTCCTCTCTCTGCCTCTGTTATAATGTCACACAATTTCCTCCTCTGTCCCGACAAAAAAGAGTCATAATTCCTATGACCACTAGAGGGCTTTGTCACTTGAACAAATGTCACTTTTGGGCATTTGCTGAAACAGCTGATTTATTTTCTTAGGAGGACCGGCAATCTCCCGTACTGATGTGTCATTTATTCTTAATTATATTAATCTATCAAAATCTATATTACTGCAAGAAGTACTGTGTAACTGGATGACAGACTGTAATTACGAGCTGATTGCTGGCCCTAACTCACTTTTTTTCTGGCCCTGGTTGTCTGCTTAATCTGGATATTTGTTTATTTTCTGAGATGTTCCTTGAGCTCTTTCATGTGTGAGTATGCTTATTGATATACAGTACATACACTATACCGCAGTATACTTGGTTTTGTAGCCTTTCAAAAAGACACATATTCTTTTTTTTTTAACATACCTGGGGACATTTGGGATATTTGCAATGATTTCTGATGTTTGATGAATTTATGTTTAATAAAGTTTTGCTAGTTGATGTATAAAATTATATATAATATGCAGCTGAGCTCAAGCTTCACAGTGTATGTCATCAAAATTCAAGTAAATAAAACAGGGTTAGGTGGACTTGTTTGTCAGATAATTTATATCTGAGGGTATACAGTGTTGTGAACAACACCCTACTGTTAAGTCTGAGTAGTACATGTTATCATTAATCTCAGTTTTATGGAGATATCTTCAGGTAGGGATGAACATATTATATAAAATTAAATACTGGTTATGCATCACTTCCAATATATAAATTTGGAGTCATTACTTCTCTTCTACATTTAAGTGACCAGAAAACCACAGAAAGTTCAATGTGATATGATCGTCGTAACCCCATACATGTGCATTTGCATATAAGTGCGCATACAGGTAACAGCATGTAATTTAAGTGACAGGCCAACAATTACTATTAAATACTGTCTCATATGTTTGTACTTAATTGCAATGATGTTCATTTTTTGGCACTTTTAAGCAAAACCAAATGGTGTTTAACACACTTTAGTAACATGATGTTTTATAAGAGGGTTGGGTGATCTACAGTAGCATTAATGATATCCCCTTTTCTGTCAGTCTTAAACATATTGACCTGGACATTGTGTAACATTACAATGGGAGTGCAGAGTTTGAATCTCTTTGACATGCGGGATTAATACCAATTAAGGTGGTACACAAACTCACAAACAAGCTTGTTTCAATGCTTGAGACTTTTAATTATGCATGATACAAGAAAGACAGATCACTGCAGAATAAAGTTGCGTAAAAAGCATTCTTTTCATAACCATTCAACCTGCTCTTATTTAATGCTCAAGGCCTAAGAAGCAGCCCCTGTTTACGTCACTTGTCGCTTCTTTCCTTAAGTAGCGTTACAGCGATAGCAAAAAAATACAGATTTGATTTGAGATATAAAGCCACCAGGTTATGTGTGAGGCTGATGACACAGAGACAGATGAGTGCACACACATAGACACAAACACAAACCCTCCAATGTTAGTGCTTTTGACGGGTACTTCATGCCTCTGTGTTTGTCCAGGAGTCATCAGGGTTTCCTGGCACAGACAAATCTGTGATGATCCGAGCAGGAACCGTCATCCCAGCACTTTTGAGCTGTGAGTACCAAAGACACAGGAGTCAGTCAGAATGACACAAAAAACCCCCCCTGACACTTGATCCTAAAACTATATAGACAGATCATTTAACCGGGGAGAGTTAATATTTTTCTTTATAACAGTATGACCACACACAGTCACAGGCAAAAGCTCTACCTTTAATTGCTCTGTATAGTAAATTATGTAATACCGTGCATTGCTAATTGTTAAATTATTTCATAAATCCATATTTGTCTCAGAAAAACGTTCTTTGCATAAGTTTATCAGTTTCTCATTCATCTTTTATTTTTTTAACAGCAAAAAACTGCCATTTTATCATTTCCAAAAAACAATGGATATATTTTGCAATCCTTTTCAAATTAGTTTTTAAAGTCAAATGCTTTAAAGGTAAACATTGTCTTGTCATTTACCTCTCCAATTAATTCGCACACAGTTCTGATTGCCGCCATAGTTATTAGGCTCTCCTCTACACCATTTCCTATAGTTGAAACGTGTGCCATCAGTCCAGAACCAATAATGCTCCTAGAAGAAAAAATATGATAGAATATTGCACGACCAATTAAAACCACACTAAATACCTCTCAGACCTTGTCCAGTTTACCTGTTGTGCGTCAGAGCCTCCGATCCATGCTAGTCTGTTGAGTGCCAAACGTTGAATCCAGCGTTCCTCGAATATGTGGTGAACAGATGCTAGGTTTGCACCCAAGGCCTGACAGTATTTCTATGGTGGTGATAAACAGAAAGATGGAAAGTGGAGTTGCCAAGAATAAAAACATAATTTGAGTAATATGAAAATGCCAAGTCAGAAGATTATGCAAATTATATGTGCAAAGTGTGCACTCTGCACTCAAATCCTCCTGATTACCTGAGCCGAAGCCCAAGTCCTGGCTGTTGAAAAGTAGCGGAAACAACGATTTCCAAACCGAGACCAACCACAGGGGCAAAAAGTTGCTCTCTTGACAACATGATGTTCTCCTGAAGGCAAATAGAGAAGCAAGGGTAGTGTTGAGTCTCAATTTAAGATGAACGCCAAATGTAATAAATGTAGTAAAGATCTGGGAAAAAAAACACATCTACTGACCCTTTGGAGTCATTGTCCCATTTCCACTCTCTGCCTCTGGAAGAGTTTGACATGCAGTAGCAGCGATATTCATGTGTCACACAAGAGGGCATGGTAGTAGTGCTGTAGTAAAAATCTGAGGAAAATTGTACTCACTTTCTTCAGCTGTTGATTCTGCCGCAGGTTCCTCCTCGTCTTTAAAAAGAATTTGACACACGAGTGAGTGACCTTTTTTTTTTACTCATGTCACAGCACATAACAAAGTACAATGTGCACAACAACGTGTTATGTGCTTTAATGGAAATCTGCTGAAAAATGCACTCACTTTCGTCCGGATCATCGTTTGATCCGAACTCTACGGCTTCTTCTGAAAGAGATGGACAGTTTCACATCAGTAAGTGACTTTTTTCTTTTTATCCGTTCTTCTCTGAGTGAGCAGACATAATATTTTCTCCTCTGTCTCTCTTTAATTTCAGTTTTAATGTTTAATGTAAAATACATTTACCAAAGCATATAAAGTGGAAAAATAGTGTATAATGGAAAAATAGAATGTGAAAAACATGCAAAAAAAGGTCAAATCTGTTGATGTAAGAAGATTTTTAACAGTAAATATTAATATTAGAGTTATTTTACTTTATTGAATGCAGTTAAAGAAGATGCAGGGTTCTCTCGCTGTCATAATACTCATACTCATACTATTGCACTCACCTCCTTCAACTGCCGATTCACTTCTAGGTTCGTTCTCTGTTTGATAGTTTAACACACCAGTGAGGAACTTTTTCATCAACACTTGAGGCTATGCACAAACAAATGCACACAATCTCTCTCTCCCTCCCTTCTCTCATGTCTCTCCATTGATCTATTCTCATGACATGAAAACTACCTTTACATATATGTGCATAAAGGAAAATGGTGTATAAAGGAAAAATGAATGAGAAATGATTTTTACTGTAAAATCTATTGATGTAAAAACAGTATTAACGGTGAGTATTAACATTATTTAACATTAGACATCAATCGTCCTCTGTCTTGCCTTGCGGCAGATGATAAGCAGCAAGTGTAACTTACTTTCTTCAGTTGTTGGTTCGGTCACAGGAGCAGCCTCTGTCCCTGGAAGAGCTGGACAGTTTGACACAACAGTGAGTGACTTTTGTTGCTTGTGTGTACAAAAAAATGTATTCAGTCTCTGGCTCTCTATCTCTGTCTTCTCTCTCAAACACTCATACTCACCAGCCCCTCTAGTCAGAGCCAGCATGGCAACAACAAGTATTGACACAGCTAGCATCTTCATGGTGAAGTTGATGCAGATGGTAGAGATGATGACCTTCAATAAAATAAACACACATGTTAATGAGACTTGTATAGGGAGAAAATGATCAATCCATTCAAGAAAGGACAGAACATAAGAGCTCGTCGCAAACCTGTTGCAGAATTATCTTCTCTTCTTCCTTCTCAGCGTCACTCTGAGGTACTGAACAGGAGAAAATCCAGCTCTTTTATACAGTTGATGATGTTGCTGTCCTGCCGTCCCCGAACCAGGAACTGAGGACACATAATGCACACACAAAATATACACATGAATGAACATGATACCACTGTCCAACACCATATCTGTATTTGTCTTGTGATAGTGTTTGCGGAGTCTAGTGTACCAAAAAAAGGTATCAGGTATCTATTTCATACCAGTAATTTGCAACTCTCCCAGTTCTTTGGAACTTTAGGAACTGCACACACGGAAGAGGCAAGCTTATTAGCATAACTGAGAACAATTTTTAAGTTACTTGTTAAAAATTGATGAGTCTTTACAAAATGTTGGAAGACCATGAGCCTCCTGAACAGCTTCTTTGTTCCTGGTGTTGATGATGGTCTCCCATTGGTGTTCAGTTGAGATCTGGTGTCTGTGAAGGCCATAGCATATAATCCATATCATTTTCACAGTCATCAAACCCATAACCTCCTTGTGCTCTGTGAACAGGGCGAGATCATATCCATCAGGATGGAAATATTTCAAAGAATAATAATGATCACCAAAAAATAACTTTGTATTGATTTGATTGATCAAGCTCCTGTACTGTTCTCTTGGTGGGCACCACAAATGATCTCGCCCACTTGTAAAGAATATATTTAAAGATAACTCATCTAACTATATCACTTTCTCCACATCTCTGTGCCTTAGATTTTTTGCACCACCAAACTCTCCAATAAGCATTTGTCAGTTATAAAGACAAAGAAGTGTATCTCGGTGAAAGAAAAAACACTGGGAAAGACAAGCTGGAGTTCGGAACAGTCAGAGAACCCAGGCCCACCATCCACCTCTGTCCAGTATCCAACTTTCGAATGTTCAGTCCTTGGAGAACAAGATGATGTAAGAGGTTCTAACATCCTCTGAAACATCCCATCATCCCTCTCTGTTTTCCATATGGATAGAACCGAGGAATCTACACCTCTAGAGAAGTGGAGTCTGTTTCATCATAAACAACAAGTGGTACAGGCCTCGCCACAAGACAACTGTCTCCTGTTCCTGCTTGCCTAAATTGGAACATCTGAAAATCTCATGCTGTCCATTCCACCTTCCTCTGGTATTTACTTTAGTGCTTATCTCTACTGTGCCCATTCCTCCACAAATGACAGCATTGTCAAAAATACATGGTTTCCTGCCAGGACGCTGCCATCATCAAGGCTGGGGACAATAAAAAGATACACCAAACTTCCATCAACACATTACTGTATGGCCAGGAACAGCTCCAACTCCACTGTGATGAGAAGGCCTAATTGGAACAGGTGGAGGACCTGTCTCTATGGTGGTACAGGTTACTGAACATCAGGAGCTGGTTCTGGGTTTTGAATAGAGGAACTACTAACCCCTGAAGATCAACAGGACACTTGTGGAGAGAGTGAGCCCCTTCAGGTAGCTTGGGAGTCCACATCACCAAGAATCTGGTATGGTCCACACACACAGACAACTTGCAAGAAAGGCAAGGAAACTCCTTTACCACTTCAGACAGCTAACTCTAAACCTAAGACCTTTAACTCTGGTGCCCTGAAATGCATCCTAAAAGAAAGCATCACCAGCTGGTATGAGAACTACTCTGCTAAAAGACCTACAGAGAGTGGTGGGCTCAACTGAAGCTACCATAGGATCTACACTCCCAAATCTGGGATCTACAGTCCCAAATCTGCGAGATTTATACACCAGAAGTGCAGAACCAGAGCTGGTAGGATTATGAAGGGTCCCCAACACCCCAGCAATAGGCAGCTTCGAGCTTCAATACAAATCCCTCTATCACCTCTGACCTCTTTATATCCTCTGCCTAGTCTAGCGCATTGTCCTCTGTGAATCCTTTTATTTCTCTGCACTTTTGCATATTTGCAATATTTTGATTGACTAATTTGCTAATTGGTTTGGCGAGTCTGAGTCTCAGAAATAATAACTATAACTATATAACTCGTCTGCTCACCAAATTAATTGTTTCAAGCAACCTGTTATGCATAACAGTGGAACACAGTTCATTGCTCTGAGTTTGACTATTTTATATGCGATTTCACAGTAATATTTACTGTACATGTGAACATGTCGTCAGGTGAAACTGGCATGTAAATGAGAAATGCTGCTGCATCTCCTTTGCGTTTGTGATTCTTGTGTTGGTACAGTAATACTGATGTCGCTTAAGCTCCCAAGACCTTAAGAGGGGTTATCATTGTTTGGTAACAAATATCTGATCCGTTTTTGCTACACTATACTAAGAAAACACTATCAAGTAGATAAATATCAAGTAAATGAATAATAGCTCATTCCCCTTTTTTATGTGTATATGTTGAAATGAAACCAGTATGGTGCGTATTGGCCGGCTGGTGTGGTGGTCTGTCTCACCCTTCTATAACATTGGCATAAGTATGCAGGTTTTTTGGCATTTTTTTTCTCTCTAGAGACAATAAAGCTTACTTTGACCATGCTTGTACTGGCAGCGCTCAGTTGTGCGTTAGTCAAATATGTGACAGTGAGATGAGTCTGCAAACTCAGCCAACACCATCACAAGAGGAAATTAAACAGTGATGAACCCAGAGAGGTGCTTGTTTTGAGTGTATCAGTTACAGGTTTGTTCAAATACAAGACGACTCTTGTTTGCAAAGATCACTGATGTGCGTGTTATGTGCACAGGTGCTGCCTTTTAGTTTACACTTGGATTACAGCATGTGACTGCTTTAGTGAGGTTAAAAAGTATATCCATTACTTTTTTATTTTTGAATCATAAATGCTGAATGACTCTGTGACAAATCCATCCATCCATTATCTATACTGCTTATCCTTTTAGAGGGTCGTGGGGGTGCTGGAGCCAATCCCAGCTGGCATTGGGCGAGAGGCAGGGTACACCCTGGACAGGTCGCCAGTCAATCACAGGGCCGACATATAGAGACAGACAACCAGTTAACCAAACCTGCATGTCTTTGGGTTGTGGGAGGAAGACGGAGTACCCGGAGGAAACCCACACAGGCACAGGGAGAACATGCAAACTCCACACAGAAGGGTGGGTTTGCTGCTGTCTTGCTGTGAGGCGACAGTGCTAGCCACTGCACCACCGTGCCGCCCTCGGTGAAAAATACTACACACAGTTCAGTTTACCAGAGCAGCTCTTAGTGAGTCAGATAGTCTTTGGGTTTTTCAGTTCATATATATTCTCACCACTCTTTACTTACTTTGCAGTGGGTAACTTTGTAATTACTTAGTAACACTTAACTTTTCAACATGCTGCTTAGTAACACATTACTTTGCATCAGATTACCTTGAAACACATTACTTTGTAATGCACTTCAGTAAGTTCTGTCAAGGATTAGTTTGAACTTCAGTAATTACATTGCAGTTACTAAGCCCAATCCTAATACTTTCTATTTTCGATTATACTGCTGGAGGAAGAGTCCAAAAGAGAGCATTGGGGAGAGGAGCGCAGCGCATCGTAGTCATCGCTAACTGTGTCCAACTACCTCATGTCTCATTCACATGTTTGAAAACATCGAACATCATCATAATGAACATAAACAACCAACATGGCTGTCACTTTTCAGACCTTAAACTCCCTCAGTTCTTCTCACCATTGTTGAAAATCCATACTGATGTTGACTCTGGTTTGACCTCTTGCTTTATCCGACCTGTTTTTGGTTGTAGCCTTTTCTACTTCTGTCTATTTCCTTTCTTTGATTTATTGATTGCTGTCTGGATGTAAAGAGAATTTCAACAAATATAACAACAAATGCTTCTAAAAGACATTGCCTAACCAAGCTTAAAGTAAAAGTGACTGTGACTGATATATTACTATGTATGACATTAGATTATTAATCCTGATGCGATCGATATGTGAGCAGCATTGTCCTGTTGTAGCTGTTTGAATTAGTTTTAATTACTTAAACTACTTTATATACACTTAGGTAGTTTAGTCCAGGATTCCCAACCTAGGGGTCGGGCCCCTCCAAAGGGTCACAAAATAAATAGGAGGGGTCGTGAGATGATTAATGGGAGAGGAAGGAAGAAAAAAAAAAAGTTAATTTTTTAATCTTTATTTTTTTTGTAGTAAAATTTTGGACAATTTAAACTGTTGACAAATGAATGTAGTGGAGAAAGAAAGCACAATGTTTCTCTCAGAAATGTAGTGGAGTAGAAGTATAAAGTCACATAAAATAAAATAGAAGTACAAGTACAGTACCTCCAAATTGTGATTAAGTTTAATTCTCAGTAAATGTGTTTAGTTACTTTCCACCACTTCCCATAACTCATAACCTCCTCATGGACAGTTTTGGGGGAAGTACTCAGATGGAAAATAGTCTGCAACAAATTCACTGTTAAATACACTGTTGCCAAAAACTACAGTGCCCAACTGTTTTGGGAAATTATTTAGCCTTTTCTGAAAATTAAACTATATACATTGTGAGCCATTTTAAAGATTTATGTCTTCAATAGAAAAGAATGGGCTTGAGGCTGAGTGCCACAGACAGGGGAGTCAGGAAGTACTGAGAGATGGACTAAAGCATTGTTGCTTTTAGTCTATTCTTGGGATTTGTTACCAAAGAAACATTTGGTATGTTGCCTTTTCCTTTCAGACTTCAGATTCAAACAAACTTGGAAACTGTTTTATTTTTCAACTATGAATGTGTGTGTGTAATATTGTATCAGACTCAGGTAGCCACTCACAGATGTATAGCTCCATATCTTTCCTCTTCAATACTTTGAGTCAAGAAAAAGAAAATCCTACTAGCATACAGCTTGGATGACAACAAAATAAATTGTATTTTCATTGCTAAACACGTATGTTGGAAGAAGAATGCTCGGGACAAAATATTAAATATTTTCTGGTACACTGTATTTCAAATTATGTGATTTATTAGCATTTTAGCCATTCCCTTGCACAGGTCCAAGATTACTTACCGCCAGCGTTTCTGATGTCAAACGTAGCTTTTTTTTGTAAAATTCAGTTGTAGCTGCATTGGAAATACTTTAATATTATTATGAATTATTATTTTATGCAACATAGCAAGATTTAAGAGCAAAGTGCGACACTGTATTGTGTCTATATTGGTGCTCAGTTACTCATCAAAGCGCTGGGTGCTGGGTGAGTAGTTAATGAGTAGACAATTTGCATTGGGGTGCTTGTAACCCGTTATACTTGCTTGCAAGTCAAGTTAGAACTACTGTGTACTGAAACCAGTATGGCACATTAGGGTCGGCTGGTGTGGTGTTCTGTCTCACCCTTCTATAACATTGGAATAAGAATGCAGGTTTTTTGTCTTTTTTTTTTCTCTCTGGGGACAATAAAGCTTGCTTTGACTATGCTTGTACTGGCAGCACCCAGGTGTGTGTTAGTCAAATATGTGACAGTGAGACGAGTCTGCATACTCAGCCAACACCATCACAAGATGATAAACCCAGAGAGTTACTTGTTTTGAGTGTACAGTTACAGGTTTATTCAAATAAAAGATGACTCTTGTTTGCAAAGATCACTGATGTCCACCTTTATGTGCACAGACGAATGAGAAAGATGCCTTTTAGTTTACACTTGGATTACAGCATGTGACTGCATTGGTGAGGTTAAAAAGTATATCCATTACTTTTTTATTTTTTAATCATAAATGCTGAATGACTCTGTGATAAATACTACACACAGTTCAGTTTACCAGAGCAGCTCTTAGTGAGTCAGATAGTCTTTGGGTTTTTCAGTTCATATATATTCTCACCACTCTTTACTTACTTTGCAATGGGTAACTTTGTAACTACTTAGTAACACTTAACTTTTCAACATGTTGCTTAGTAACACATTACTTTGCATCAGATTACCTTGAAACACATTACTTTGTAATGCACTTCAGTAAGTTGTGTCAGGGATTACAATTTGAACTTCAATAATTACGTTGCAGTTACTAATTCCAATCCTAATACTTTCTATTTTCGATTATAAATTCTTCAGTAGGCTAAACAACAGTACATGTACATGTATGGAGACATCTTCAGACAGGGATAAGTGGGGTATTTACCTAAATACTGATTCTGTATCCCAACAGACGAGAAATCATTTCAAAGTCATTACATATTTATATTTGAGTGACCAGAAAACCACTGAAAGTTGTATGGTAGTTGGATCCCTGAACATGTTTTTGCAGCCAGCTGCACATACACCTGGTCTCCTCGCTGCAGCTGCAGGAACACTGTTTTTCCTCCATTGTCAGCTGTGTCAAAGTCTGACTTGTGATCATGGGTCTTGGCCATCAGCTGGTTGTTCTTGTACAGTAACAGTTTTCCCTCATGTCCTCCTCCAGCATGATAGAAGATGCTAAAGTAAGAAACACCTGCAACCGGTCCAGTGAAGATACCTGTGGTAATAACAGGGTGTCGGTGCTGGCCTTGTTTAACAAAAGCACTTGGGCTTGATGTTTTTTAATAAGTAGATCAAATTAAATTGGATTTACTTCATTGGAAATACTTTAATATTATTATGAATTATTATTTTATGCAACATAGCAAGATTTAAGAGCAAAGTGCGGCACTGTATTGCATCTTCATTGGTGCTCAGCTACTCATCAAAGCGCTGGGTGCTGGGTGAGTAGTTAGTGAGTAGACAATCTGCATTGGGGTGCTTGGACTCCGCTAATCTAGTTACTGTAGAATTACGGCATATTGATTGAATTTAGTAATTGAATCATACAAAGTATTTAAATATATGCTTAAATAAAGCCCTTCTACATTGCCTGCAGACCCCCAGGAAATCATTCCTACACAGCACACACCAGGGGTGGAATTTTGATTTCAAAGGTGAGGGGGACACAGTACAGGCACAAATCCTCAAAAGGGCTTTAGTTTTTCAGATACCCCTACATGAGGTAGAACAAAACACTGCCATGTTTTTTCATAATTTTGATATGTCCCCTTCATGAAATGGATGGTCGTAACAAAAATATTTTATACAGTAAAATACAGCAAAAAGTGACGAAATTGATCAATATCTTCACTCACCCCACAGGCAAAAAAGTGCAGAATAAAACCACTGTGGACATGGGGGGAACTGACTGCACAAAATACTTTCACTTTTACCTTCTTAATCTCATGTAATCTTTCACCTTTTGCTTGGATTTAGCTCAAATCTGCACTAACAGTGCCCTGATAATAAATATGTATTTATTATATGACTAGAGCCTCGAGGCTTTAAAATACAAAGCTGTTTAAGGAAATTTCACACAGACACCTTTTTAAAAAGAAAGTCACTTATTTTAAGCAAGCAGCAAATTAAAGATGATGCTGTTCTTAGTTCCCTGCATAATTAACATTAGTGAATTGAGAATTAATGTGTCTCTGTAAAATCTGTTTAAATTTTTTTCCACATTCTGTGTTTTCCATTTTAATTTTTCTGAATTCTGTTTTATAATTTAAGCACATTAAGCACAAAAAAAATCCCCAGAATTATGTAGAAGCCTTTTTTTCCCCAAACTAAGTGTTGTAATATAACCAACACGGGCCCATTGATGTGTGAAGTGATTTTGGTGGCACTACACTGTAGCCTATAAGAATGAAGTTATTGAATATTTCTGTAGTGTCTCTGGTGTTGTACTTTTTAGTCGGTCCCTGCGCACTCGTCTCACAGCCGCTGTACACAGAGACCTATGTTATCTGTCCAGCTCTGAGGAAGCTCGTTTTTATGAAAATTTGGTTGTAACTCGTTGTAGTTTGAGCAGACGCTGTTTCCGCGTGGTCCTAGTGCGTGCAGTTGCTCCTGTGTTTTTTTAATATAAAAGTGGAGGGGTCCAATACTGCCTTTTGAAAAAGTGCAGGGTACATGTCCCCTATCCCACCCCCCGTAAATTACGTCCCAGGCACACACACACACACACACGGACAAACAAATAGTAGTCACTTTCATGTATCAATGACAACAACAAACAGCATTGTTTTTTTCAGTATTTTTGTCTTTCATTTTTAATATGAGAGCAGAAACAAATTATTTTGTAATTTTTTATTATCCGGTACCTTAATAGTTTTCCAAGATTGTAATAATCTTAAGACTGTCCAGTGAGTTTAGGTTTCTTCTCTTCAAAAATAGTACACGAAAGTGTTTGTTTCTTCTCTTCATCAAGTAGAAAACATGTCATTGAAACAGGATTACAGTAAATTGGAGAAAATGAGAAAGGGGTGAACCCCGGTCTGTGACATTAGGTAGAAAATGTCAGGGAAGTTAGCCTCTGTTAGCCTCTTTGCTCACATTCATGCGAACCTCAGAGGTGAGAGATTAGGATATTATAATACAGTAAAAAGGACATATAATGCAACGTTTAAGCTGCAACCCTGTTCATCAACAGAGATGCAAATCCTCTGCTTCTTTGAAAATCTCCTTCCCTGACTGACAGTGAAAGTTTCCCATAGGGTCATTATATTTGCCCCTTACAGGAAACCATACAGGAAGCAAACAGACACAAAGTCTGTTTGCTGCAAGATGAAAAAACTGGTGCTACTTTTGGGTTTTGCCATCACTGGCTAAATTATAGTGAAGTGAAATATGGTAGTAAACATTTATTCATCATCATCGTCGTCATCGTCGTCATCATCATCGTCATCGTCGTCATCGTCATCATCATTGTCATCGTCGTCATCATCATCGTCGTCATCATCATCATCGTCGTCATCATCATCATCATCATCATCATCATCATCATCATCATCATCGTCGTCGTCGTCATCATCCTCATCCTCATCATCATCATCTGGGTCGATCTTTCCAGAGAGAACGTCCTCAATCCACTGCTCAAGCTCGTCAGCTGTGGGCATGTCATCGTCGTCATCCATTTCCATCCACACGCTGTCGGCCTGCCGGGGACAAGCACACAAACATTATATATTCTATATATTACAAAATGACAAAATGATTTCCATTGCCCAGTTTTTGATATCACAAAAAGAGAGTGAAACAATTAATAATAATAATAATAATAATAAGTAAAATAATAACACATTTCTGTATATACTGAATTTGGAGTGATGACACGTACTGAAACGCAGGATATTTAAATATCGATTGCAATCCAACTCGTTTTTACTGGTTTTATAGTGTGTCGAATAGTTACATTGAGTTGAAGAAAAACTTAAAGATAAGTTACTGTTAAAGGTAGTTTAAGTGTTTTGCTATACAATGTTTGGCAATGGAATTTAAACTGTTAAGACTTTCGTACCATGGTGGTGAAAGAACACCCCATAGTAACAGGATCATGTCAATGGATTCAAGAAAAGTTGAAATAATTAAACTTGCAAGTGAATTTTAAAACATAGTTCTCTTGTTCTAATGACAACACTTTTTTTTAATAGTTTTTTGCTGTACTGAGCAACACTTCAAACAACTTGAAATCAGATTCTCATTTGAGGTTTTTGCAAAGGATGAGAAAGTTTGCTTACGTCCTCGACATCAACCACACCAATGTGAGGAGAAGAGAGGTCGATATGGAAGGTCTTCTCCCAGTATGGCACCAGCTGGAGGTCAGAAACAGACAAAGGGAAGGACATGGTTAGGCTTATTATTTTGATACAATTATGAATGACATTCGGAGCAGTTGTTTAGGTCATGGTTACCTCTGTTTAGTCATTTTTCCAGTCATTAACCTCTCCTGTCGTTTCAGATACCTGCTACTCCCCACCTCCCCTGTAGTTGCCCTCAGTGTGTTCCCACCATTCCCAGTCACTTGATCCCCTCACTCACCAGCACACCTGTTCCCCATTTCCTCATGAGCTCTTCTGCATATATACCAACCCTCTCTCCCCCAGTCATTTGCCAGTCTGTACTACCCAGTCTTAGTGGTCCAGGCTTAACTCCTGTTTCTCGCCTGCCTGTTCTCGGTTCCGCCTGACTGCTTTGTGTGTACTCGCTGACTGACTACCTGTTGCCGAACTCTACCTTGATTTTTTACCAAGTAAACGATTGATTGCTTTCAACTGCGTGCTCTGCCTCTGAGTCCTGCTTTTGAGTCAAAATCTCTGTGAGAACTGCAACAGTTTCTATATTTTCATAATGATAATAATGAAGATAAAGATAAATAGATAGATTGTAGATTGTAAATTATTTTTGAAAATCAAGAAATATAAGACAACAAAAGGATCAACAGCATAAATCATTTTGAAATATATCCTCAAGCCGTACACTCAGAATATGGTTTGATATGTCAAACAGAATCAAAAGTGCAATATTATACATAAAATCTGCTTGCTGCAGTTTTCATACCAGGGGGAAATTATCAGGGTCGATCCAGATGATGCTGAGGTTGGGGTTGTCAGTGTTCTCACGTGCCACCTCCTTCAGGATTTCCAGGAATTCAAAACCGTCTAAGGAAAAGTTTAGAGGTCAGGTACGGTGGTGTGCCAGGTACCCTAAAGTATTAGTTTTATATTTGATCGTATCAGTGCTATAATTGTAAATAAAGAGGCACTAGGGTAGAACTGTACCTGGGTCATCTTCCTCAGCAAAGGCAACAATGTGCTCTCCATCAATGTCATCCTCCTGTGAACACAAAAAAAGGGGGATAAGACAAAGATGTCCTATATTTCCGCTGTGACTGACAAGAAATATATGTCCATACGTTGTTCAACAGATGCCTTTGTTTAATTACAGAGAAAGTTTAAGTCTCTTACCCAGATCTCGTACATGCTGTGAGGCTCAAGCTTCCTCAGAGTGGGCCTGAAACATTAAAACATCAAAACTCAAATTGTCACATTCCCATGACTTAGAGAGAGGCTTGTTTGAAGAAATGCTGTTTTGATTGTCCAGTAGTGGTACTTTATGATTAGATGGCTAAAAGTAAATTTTCAACAAACTTCAGTCCCCATAAATGAAAATATAGGTCGCTTATCAGTGTCTTCCAAATCAAACCCATATGATCATTCCAAAAATCTCCACTGTATGGTTAAGATCCAACAATGATTATCAGCATTACATTATGTAAATTATATGAACTAAAAAGGATTTAGAGGCTGCCATGTTGTTCATGTTATTTTAGTATCGCACAGGGTCTCACCTGTCATGCTGTTCAATGTATTCAACAAGCTCAGACTCAATGTAGGGCTTTCCTGGAATGGTGACGGGTTCCTCCATGAATGGCTCATAGAAATCAACTTCGTTCATCTTCAGCTTCAGCTTCTTGGCAATCTGAAATAATATTAAGACAGGATAGAATCAGACAGGAAATACAAAGTAAAAAGAAAATTCAAAAATACTAAAAATGTTTCCTGGTACAGTACAGATTTTTGAGCATTTTAGTAACTCGTTGTATTTTAACAAACACAGAGTAAATTCATGCTGCAAAATATATATTCAGTTTGCTTGTTTGCTGACCCAAGCTCACTCATAATCTTAACATTTAAATTATTATTGTTACAAGTTAAATACGAAATTAAATCCACACAAGTACTGAAACAAACAGTTTAAACCTTGGGGTCAAATGTGACAAAGAATTTGACGAAGGGGTGGAACTCCTCAGCAGCATCATCGTACTCAATGTAGTCTGTATGGCGAAAATAAGGAAAAACATATTATTAAGCTCGTAACAGCAGTTTCTTTGTGATTGCATGTGAGCTGTTTGAAGCTCAGTCTTTAGCTCATAATCTTAAACCTACGAGGAGATTTCTCGCTCTTGAAATAGCCAACCAGCTTGATGACCTCATCGATGTTGTGGAAACCCTTCAGCTCACGCTCGTTGTCAATGACCTCAACGGGGTCTTCAATCACCTGAAGAGACAAGAGGCAAATATGTGATGAATATTTAATAGGTTTAAGTTTGGAGTGGACAAAATCTTACTGCAGTGACAATAATTTACATCACTACTAATAGTATGAGTCCTAATATCTGGGTGACATAATTCCACATGTCAATATCTTGAAGCAGAATAAGGCAGTATGCCGCAGTCTGCTTTAATTAAGACGCTTCCAAATTAACAATTGTGCTCAATATATCTATCTTGTGTACAAATTCTACAGTTAGAAATATGACCAAACTACTGGTGGACATATTTTTTTTTGCCCCTGCCCCTCAGACAGCCTGAGTCTGCCACTGGACCAAACCATGGTCTGAATTTAACCACAGTACTTGGCACCATCCCTAGTCATTAATCATAAATTACTTACATCATAGAGGAACTCAACCAGGGTGTCGGCGGCCAGCTCTCCATCATACTCGATGATCTCGTTGTCAGCAAAGATGTAGATGCTCTCCACCTCATCCAGACCTGGCGAGAAAAAAGTAGTTTTTTTTTACAGCCAAACAGTCATGCCATCATTATTGTATTCTTGCTTAAAATTACTGTGGTTGAAAATGGGTCTTAAAGCCTTGTAATGATTCCCTGCACTGTTGCTGCAATGTTGCATTCCATTTGAGAGGAACTCTTTAGTAAGTACTGAAAATGGTTTGTTGTTGGAAATGTACTTAAATGTACTATGGGTAATACAGAACTTATGAGCAATATTTGCTAAAAACAAGATAGATGCAGGGTTTTATACATATTTGCTGGGTTACAGGAGAGGTCAATGCATACATTTCCTTATGGTAATAAGGAAATAAAAGTAAGACTGATTTTTTTTTTCTTTTTTTGTCTTACATCATCACATTATCTACAATTTGTTGAATTGTTATATAACACAGCAACAGTTTGTCTATGTAATAGTAAAAATACATCACAGGTCTGATAGAAAATCATACAGCTGTAATAAACCACAGAAACAGCTTGATAATAAAGGTATGATAAGCCAGAATTAGCCTACACTTCATCACTTCATCAGTAGTACTCAGTTGCTGTTAGAACTTCCGTAGTCATAAGCAATGGCAGTATATATTTGAACAGGTAAAGATAGGCTTATCACAGAGCTTTCTATTCCTGATGTCTGTCAGGAAGGACTACATGTATTATAAAAATAGAAACAAGACTGTATAGTATTAGATATATCAGGGCAGTGCAGTGTGTGACATATTTCTATACCTGAATTTTTAGTACTGACATGTTTTTGGATGTTTTCACTTTCTTCAGTCTTAAACGAGTCACAGTTTACAGCTATAGCACCTGTTGTTACAAAGAAGCTGTGATATCTTTAGTCAACACTTGAGGGCAGAGTTGTTTCATATATTGTCTAAACTGTGCTAGGCCTCAGACATCAACCTTATGCCTTATTACAGTTTGAATCCAGTTTTTACAAAGATATTCCAATTTGGCATCTATTATCAACATATTTTTATACTTATTATTGGATTTTTAGTCCATGCATCTTTTGTCAATTATGTATTCATTTATCCATCAGTGACTATGGAGTAACACTGGTAAGGTGTAAATTTAAGTCCAAATGTATCAAGAACCTGCACATATGCTACTCTAAATTAGCAAATTAAAGTCCTATTTTTTCTTTGCTAAATTAAATACAACACTGATCAATCATTAGTTACCAAACACAAAAAGGGCTGTAAGTAAAGATTCCAATCAAGACCGGCCCCATAAATCCTGTTCTCCATACTGATTACAAGACTGGAGACAGTTATAGTTTATTAATTTCTATGTTAATAATTGGAATAAAGAAGCTTGTAGCATTTGTAAAATCTGCATTAATTAATCAGCCACATTCAGTGAAAACACCAGGGAGGCCATGAGAAAAGTGGTGGGATTTGATGGAAAGAGATGCTTTACACTGAGCCAAAGATTTTTTTTTTTTCCTGCTGGTATCGTTGACAATTAGGCTATGTTTTCACCAGCAAGGTCTCTGTCAGTGACTGGCAAGCTTACCCAGCTTCTTGGCAACAGCAGAGTCCTTCTTTTCATCCACCAGGCCGAATCCAATGTCCTCATCGTCAAGATCGTCCAGAACTTGGGCTGCAAGCTGCACAGATAAACAGAGACAGAGAGAAAGTTGTATTTAATTTCATATGAGTGCTGATTCTATCTCTGACTGATCTTAGCGATTTACTCGTCTGTCCTGGATAGACATTTCCTAATCTCAGAACTCCATTAAAAACATACTTTCAGTTTCATTTACACGAGTATCCCCTTGGCATCTCATATTAATTTCAAGGCCTTAAAAGCTAAAGCTTTGGATTGCTGCCTTGCACTTTCTAAATCTGAGTGAAACTGAAGCCAACAATTGACAGCCCTCATGGCCGGCGTGAGAGGAGCACGGACAGCGGGGTTTCCAGAAGAACAAGAGGGGCAGAACTTGAGCCAACTATGTCAAGGAGAAGAGACGCTGCAACAGGTGTGGTGGAAAGAAGAGGAGCTCACACTTTGCAAAAGTAAAGCCGCTGCGTACATGCGCATACATATTTATACTGTAAATATATGCATACTGTACACTGGTGTTCTTATCTCTATTTCTCTAGACACACATTTTCAATTTTTTATGCTAATCTGTTCTCCATTTTATTGCTTTGTCACTTAATTTAGCACTTGCAGAGTATGAAAAGGTGATTGCCCCCTTTAAATGTGAGGTTACACTTTGTATGGGGTGAGTCAAAAGCATTAGATAGCGGCTTGCAAAGCAGTATTGCAAAATAGATAACATTCATAAGCGGCCAAATACCCCAAAGCACCAGCACAAATAGCTTGTACAGAATGTATAGTATGATATAGTATGTGCTATGCTGCACAGGCAATCTTTAAAGCCATCCATTCTTTTGGTCTCCAGAGTCCAGACACATTAGCTCATGATTGGACCCAGGGCCAACTTTTCTCTAATCTGGTTGGCAACATTGGGCCACTTGTCTCAAAACACTAAAGCAAGATAATCACCATGTAACAGCTAATGGGAAAGGTTCCATTCAGGGTAAGGCTTCTTTTACTTTAAAGGGTGAGTTTGCCCAAATCAAAGAAATAACATATTTTCTCACTCCTAGCCATGTCTAGCCATGCAGATAGTTTCAGTTTTATCTGCTGAGGTTTTAAAGGAATAGTTCAGTATTTTGGGAGATACACTTTATTGTGGAGAGTTAGATGAGAGGATCAATACCATTGTCATATATGTCCGTTCAATATCAAGCTGCAGCCAGCGGCAGATTCGCTTAGCTCCTGAAGTCCTGTCATCGCCTTGAGGTTGCCAGGCAACCAGCAGAGACTTTAGGTAGTCACTTCTCCAAGCCAAGACATAGTCCAGCACATAAACCCCGTAATGGTTTTTATACTTGGGTAATATATGGATTAAACAAACACTGCTTCCACTCTTTACGCTAAGCTAAGATAAGCTAAGCTAAGCTAAGCTAAGCTAGGCTAACTACCTGCTCACTATAGCTTCATAATGAAAGGACAGATATGAGAGTGGTATCAATCTTTTCATCTAACTCTTTGCAAGAAATCGAATGAGCACATTTCCCAAAATGTCAAACTAAACCTTTAAAATATCTGTTTCTCCGACTTATGTCCCACCACAATACAATGGAGGTGAAAGGAGTTTCATTTGTGCCACTTCAGCTCAATTAATCAATTTACTCACAGACCTCGCTGTCAACCGTTTTCATTGGGATTATGTCTTCTGTGGGAAATTGTTTCAATTGAAATGGTTGTTTAATTGGTTTTGAGTTTCTCAAGTGTCATTTTTTGAGCAGTACAAACTGAATACGATTCACTTCTGTTGGATTGGGGTGATGGAAAAAATTTTAGAGTAATATTTTGGTACATAAAACCAAAACTACCTGCAAGGACATCACTAGTAGTAAGTCAGAAAATATTATTGTGATTTGGATGAAGTGACAATCATTGATGAATGAATGGGTGGGAGGGTGGATGGATGGACATGTTAAAGTTTGATTTCACTTTCTCTTTCTCAAGTTAAGCGGCTTGCTGTGGTACACAAAGGTACAGTCAAAAAGTTGACTCAAACTGGCACAGCCCAAGCTGCTCCTGCTGGACTTTGAAAGCAGTTCAGTCTCCATTGGTCTGTCATGTCTGGTGGTTGCTTCATGAAATTTCATCTCTTTTAAACTAAACTGCAGTCAAGGAGTGGAAGAGAACAATCAGCAGATTCTGCAGCAGCAGAAGAATCTGTTTTTCGCAGCCCAGCTTTACAGACACAAAAGGCAGACCTTAACATACCTGAAAGATAATTGCTGCTTGACTTGTGATCAACTGCAAGAAGAGGTAACGCTTTAGGGCAAAGCACAATAGTCACAGCCTCCAGGTTTACAACAAATCGGAGTGGCCTTCACAGGAGACAAAATAGGTCCAAACTTAAAACACTGAGATTGTACTGGGGTGAATAAAGCCCCATTCACACAGGACTGTCAGTAACACTTTACTTTAAGTCCCCCTATTCAGCATTTATAAGCAGTATACATACATTTAATACATTTTATAACACACTATAATGTAGTGGTACGTAGCTCTAAGGACATTTGGTAATGTACAGTATTTGTCAGCAATTATAACTTCTTCTGTGAAGACATATATTATTACACCTGCGTTTTATTGTCATTCATTATCTTTTTATAAACCAGCCTCCTCTTATGAGTGCCAACAGGAGGAGTTGTAGTTTTTGACAAATACATTAATAAATACTTGAATCTACTTACAGTACAACTACATTATAATGGGTTATTATCCATTTATTAAATGTATATACTGCTTATAAATGCTAATCAGGGGGCCTTACAGTAAAGGGTTACTGGACTATCATTACCTAAGGACCTCATGTTATTGGTACTAAATGCAGCTGGTTTGCTTAATCTTGCACAAATTTGACAAGTCTGTTATCCAGTACCACAAAGTACCCTCCATATTTTAACAAGCACATAGCTCATCTGAAAAAAATTCATATGACTTTGCTTCTTTTTATTTATCTTTTATTATAAAAAAGGTATCCCTGTTTTTTTCCACCTGTAATTCCCATCTTCTGCAGAGGATAGATAGATAGAGAGAGAGATAATACAAAGGTCTTGGGGATATTTGTGTTTCATGTTTCATTTCCATCATATCCACAGATGAGATTTAGTCTGTAGATTTGAATACAACAGACTTATTTTTTGCTGTACAGAGTAAAAGAGGTAGATTCCTACATCACATGAGGTCTTGAGGTCATGCTACCTGAGTGTGAATAGGGCTCAACACAAGAAATCAAATGATTATTGAATAATTTTGGGTGAAGCGTGCACCAGTGATTGAATAATTAGATGTTTTTTTAATTCTTTCAATCACTGCCTGGAAGCAGAAGAGTGAAGTTATACAGAAACACAACCATTTTTAAATCTGCAATTAATAGATTGAGCAACATTAATAAACTCCATGTTACTTGCTGTAACATGGAGCTTGACCTCAGACATAAATTAAATGACTTTTTTTTACTATTGTGGTGCATGGAATTGGGGATGGCTAAATCAGAAAGTAGTTTTGCATTTTTTTGCACTTTCTTCTGTAGTAGATTACAATAACACCATACACAAGTCAAAGTTTGCATTAGAATTGATAAGACAACGCCAACAAGACTAACAAAATTGAGTTGCCAGTTTGAATTTTCAAGTGTAGAACTTATTTTTCCAAAACTATTGCCCAAAGCTCATCCTATATTCCCCTCCCCGTTACCACAGGGTATGGCCATATTAGTAACACTGGGGTATTTATAAGAGAGGTGAAGTTGTGAGTGCTTGCAGTGGGGAGGAAAGCGAAGCAGGGAGTCCCACAGCTATATAAGGGCATGTAAGAAAGCATGTTGAGGAGCAGAAAAGAAGGCTAAGATCTGTTACATATAGAAATGGGTGTGGAAAGGGGAGGAGGGAAGGCAGGCGGGGTTGATGAATGGAAGAAGACTCTTGACACGCAAGTTAATACTTCACAGCCATCACCTCCTCCTATCACGCTCATCAGTTTTGTGCTCCCTCAAACATCTCGCATTTCTGCTCCTTGGTGTTTTTTTCTCTTTCTCATGATCACCTCCTTTCTTTCCCACTCTCTGGATATTTTGTCCTAACTTAGTTTCCTGACACCCCTTCACCCTTCCTCATCTGTTCCTTTGCCACCACTCGACCCATCCAGAAGTCTGAGTGCACGGAGCCAAGTGAGAGGTCAGCAGTGTAATCGCTTGGCTCCATCTCCCAATGCCCAGTCAGTGTCAGCTTGTCAGGTGACACAAGATGAGGGCAGAGTGCCATGGTGAGTTGTCAAAAACGTGCTCTGGGTCCCTGCTGTACTTGGCTGTGGCACCAAATGATGAGCTAGGAGAGGGTGGCGGGTTCGCAGTGCAGCAGAGGGGCCACATTTTTGTAATATAGCCACTCACTTGCTTACTCAACACTACTCAATGCAGGTTAGCCTATATATTGGTTACTTTGGTTTGATTGGACTTGAGTCGCAAGTGTTATTGCTGGACACGTTTGTCTAAAATGTCTAAAGAGTGTTCTCATTTTTAATAGGAATCACCCTCCTAAACCTACCGGTCTTGAATTTGTTCTCTCTTTGCTGTATCGATTTGATCTTAAAGTACTACTCCACTGACAACTTATTTTTGGAGCATCAAACCGTGTCTCTGAAAAGGTTGTACCTTGCTCCATTGCAGAGGACAGTAGCTGTTGTCAGCTTTGATTCTATAAAGTCACTTCACTTTTACATTTATTCATCTGGCAGATGCTTTCGTCCAAAGTGACATACAGATTCAAACCAAAGTAGATCAAGAAGAAGCGACAGCCACAACCCTCAGTTTCAAACTTCCCCTGACACAAGTTACAAATTCCACCTGACACAAGTGTAAAAAGTAACAAATTTGACTCCTGCAACATAATCCACCTCCCCTCTGTCCATTTGTATCCTAGGTGTCTTCCAAAAACTCATAATTTTGCAAAAAATATACAGAAATATAGCTAAATACACAGCTTCTATTTGTCACTAACAAGATGTGGTGTTGATGTGTGATGCTTGTGACCAGGATCAGCAAGTGTAGTTGCTAATGTTCAGTATTTTTTTTGGTGGAGTATTCCTTTAAAGAGGCAAAAAGTTTAGTGTTTTGCTCTGCACTGGTCTATACCACAAAATGACAGTATTGTATTTGATTGGGTTGGATCAATGATTTCTTCATCAAGTGCCAAGATTTTAGGACTTCAGAAATCACCCTCTTATTTCAAGACATTTCCATTCCCCTCACATACATACATTGGCTTTTTCTACTGCACAGATGTATTGTCACAGGAAATCTGCAGGCTTTCCAAGACATTTCAGATATGAAAAACAACTCAAACAAAGAAGCAAATGATAAAGCAGGACCGTAATCACAGTAATTTGCATGCCATTCATCCATACATGCATAACAGCTATCCAACCAGCTACCATCCGTCCTCTATGTAATTTCAATACCTGCTTATTTCTCTTCGTTATCAGCAAATATTGGAGCTTAGCATGTTTGGAAAGCTGGGTACAGCCTGGACTCATTCATCACAGTGTTGACTACCTCATTGACTACACTCATTAGTCATTTTATAGTAAACTGCACACATGACTAATAAGAGGAAATAACTTCTATCACTGCTGTTGGACTTTTGGCTGATTGCTGACAGAGGTGGATACAAATCCATGTTATTATTTCCCCTTTAAAGCAAGACCAATTATGGATAAAATGATACTTATCTGAAGTAGATTTAAGTTTGATTTGAACCATAGGCTGAGCTGAGTTGGGCCTGAAAAGACCTGTCAATCAAGGAAAACATGCCCCAAAACATACAGTACTTCCCTTTGAGCCTAAATGTTAACCAAAAACTAAAACTTTCAGTCACGCCACCAAGACACACGATAGAAGAAGTGAGATTAGTTATTGAGACCTTAACGTATTTTTGCATTTGTATTTCAAGAGAGGTGTTTCCTGTTCATTCAGTACGGGCTGAGTTAAATGGAACCAACTTCTGGCTTCAATACTCATGCTTTGAAATTATATTTCAGTGTGCAACAATGCCTGCAGATTTGGTGGACTTTGGGTTTTTCCTGTTTATGTAAACCATACACCAGACGACTTGACATGAGCTTGATCTTTGTTTATTTATCCATCCATCCAGCACTGTCCTTCTTCACTCCCTCATTCACCCTCTCAGAGCCAGCCCTGAGACTTTGAAAAGGGCTGAATAAACCGTTAACGTAAAAGAACTTGCTGTTCCCTTCTCCATCATTAGTCTAAATCTCAGCCTCGGACTGAGACCGAGTCCTTTTGTTTGGTTGTTCCCATGTAGGCCTTGTGTGTTTCTTAAGTGAACAACTGAGCAGTTGATGAGTCACACATTCGTATGTGTGTGTCACCTTATGATGTAAGTCACTCAGTGAGAACCCATAGGACACAAACACACTCTCAGACTGTAATAGCTTCCACACCAGCTGCAGAGAAACAGCTAGCTTTGCTGTTAGCATTGCGGTCATTAATATTTGCACCCAAAGTGCATATGTGTTGAAATGGCGTATTTCAACACATATGCACATATACAGTATTTATGTCATGAATGCAGGTAAACCAATGGTCATGCATGTTGTTTGAAACCAATTTCTAATCAAATTGTATGACCCTCTAGACCCCAAAGTGGTTGCATCTATCTGCAAGAAGACACTGTTTACTGCATTTTACAGTTAACAAGGTCCTCATGCAATGCTGATAAAATGTAATTGATTTTTCTTTTTTTAAATCAGATTTTCAACTGTTTTTAATCATTATTGTCCAAAAGCAATCCATAGTCTTTTATATTCATGAATGTGATCTCACTGGCAGCCACTGGTTTCCATTCATTTCTATATAGTGTAAAAATTGCAGAGACTTGAAACGTGTTTGAGTTATAGCAGTTAATGAAAATCTGTTGTCTGGTTGTAAAAGATAATGTTGCATGATAATGCAGTTAAGTACAGATTTATTTGAAAAATCTGTATTGTGACCATACAACATCAATGTAATTTTGGCAAAAAATACAAGCAGACAAAATACAATCCTGTGATGGATTACCTAGCTGAGTTTTAAGCAATCACTTTGCACACTGCATAGTGGGAAAAGCATTAAAAAAGTCAAAAACCTATAGCATGCTTTTGAACAGTATGTGTGATTTGTAGTATATGGGCTACAACTTGCAAAAACACTGCCATGGTGCCTTAACATGTTGTCGCATAGCCCACACACAAGCCAGTGGGTAATACGCCCAACAAAAAAGCAGCAAAATCACACCATCATCTTTCTCAAATTCCCTCTAGCATCTGGTCTGCTACACAAAAAATTGCTGAATCTGTAAAATGAAGTAACATTAAAGGGTTTTCAAAGCAGCAAGATTTCCCATCTTCCTGTATGAGCGAGTGTCCTGGGATCTATGCAAAATTAGAAGTTCAGCCAGCTTTTCCCCCCCGCCAGATAGTAAATTAATAATGGCTGCTGTAACACATCAGGACGTTCTACACCAGGCTGTTACATAACACTGCGCCGGGGTGGTCATGAAAGATTCAGATACAACAGTGTATAAAACACACACTCCGACTTGCCATCAGCTAGTGTAACTGCACTGTTTGAAAGGAGGTGATCCAAGATTTTGCACAGAAATAAGATATTCAAAGCTAATGTGTTTTTGAACGACTATTTTAGAGACTATAAATCTAATCTCATCCTCTGATTCTTTTAATTTAGAGCTTACTATTTCCACTTGTTCATAGCAAAACATGGTCTCAAGAGAGACATGATGAAATGCAAGGAAAGCTTTTAGAAATCTCACAGGCCCACAAGCTGATTCACTGCAACAAATTGTGAGGGCTGAAGTGTCTGGGACCATCTGTGAATGACTCACTTTGACAGCAATAAACCATATTACAAACATGTCTCATAACAATCTCAGCTAAAAAACACACCGTAACCCTCCTGCATTTAGTCAACCTTGTTTTAGTTTGTTACATAAAAGCCTGCAAGTGTTCAATGCAACAAACTTTTCAAAGGACAAGCAGATGTGTTATTTGGATTTGATGTGGGGGACGTGCAACAGCAGCTAACCTTAAGAGTGTCTGTATTCACAGAATGATTTGTATTTCAGTGAGATACTGTAGGTACTAATGAAAAATTAACACTTTTTACTGTTTATAAAACATGCAGTTGAGCTATATTATGTTTCTTTCTCTGTGTTTTGGCCATGCTAGCAGCAAGGCTCTAGGGATGGCTCCAAAGACACCATGTTCATTTCTTGTCTGTTGGTTTGTGGTAATTATTTGCACATTTGTTTGTGGGAATATGCACCACTAAATCACAATGTTTAACCAAAGTACCATGAACATGGGGTGAATGGGAGCCCACAACTTTCTGTCTCCAGGCCTCCCTCGTCGGTTAATCTGGCCAGTCAGTCAGTCAGTCAGTTTGCCACTTTCATCGAGACTAAAATAATTATATTATTACATACATTGTACACACATTCAAGGCTCCCAGAGGATGAATCCCAGTGATTCCCCTGACCTTTTCTCTAGCGCCACAATGGGGTTGACGTTTTTGGTTTTAATTGAAATATCTTGACGTCTGCTCGGTGGATTGACACAAAATTTGGTACATACCTTCCTGTTCCCCACAGGATAAAGTGTAATAACCTTGGTCATCCCATCCATTTTCATCTAGCGCCATCATCAGATCAAAATGTCAAGAATTTGTCCAGTACTGTCATTTACGACCAAATACATGCAAAGCCAATGGCATTCCCATCAGCCTCAACTGTACTTTGTGTTTACAGCTAATTAGCTAACATTACCATGCTACGCTCAACTAAGATGGAAATCAGCATCTTCGCATTGTTAAAGGTATAACGAGTAGGATTTTCCTAAAAAAAAGAATGTATAGACTCATACAAAAATAACCCCTCTCAATCATCACTTATGACCCACTAGAAGTATGTGGTGGTGTCTGTATCTGCAGAGATCCTGCCCTCTGCCTGTATTTTCCTTTTTTGCTGTGTTACGGACGTTTCTGGGCATCAACCTCTGGGCAGTGTGTAGCACCCAGCCAATAACAGCGTGCAGGTTGTGAGGTGCAGGACTCTATTAAAACGTAGCGACCAGTTGCCAGATCATAAACACATGGGACCACCAGAAGCATGTGCGCTTTGAGCCAGGAGGAGGGGCCAACTATGAATGTTGTGTTTACAAACAGCAACTGACAAATCCTACTCGTTATTACTTTAATGTAAGCATGTTAGCATGCTGACGTTAGCATTTAGCTATATATATATATATATATATATATATATATATATATATATGTAGGAAGACTATTGAATGAGAACTGTACATTACTATTCATAACAAGGTGAAAGAGATAATAAAGTAACAAGAAGCAGATACAGTATGTTCACTTACACACAGTGATGTTAAGTACCTATGCACTGTGCTCTCAGTGCTATCTTTATTCAGGTCCATCACCTTGTGGAATGAAGATGTGAGTCAGGGTTTCAACGTCACAAAATTCACGTTTAAATTTTTCATGTGGCACCTTGATCCCCTGCATTTCCTTGACATTTTTCTCCCATGAATAAGTGATATGAAGACATTCCCTGATACAGATAACGGAGGACGGGGAAAGCAGAAAAGAACGTTCAGGGGGGAAAACACAAAAAAAAATACGTATGTTATGTTGAGGGAGAAAGCGAGCACAGCAAGGTCATTTATAAATAATTATGTACAGCAGGAAATTACACATACTGTAACACACTACATGTCACCATGGTGCAAACACAGTAGAGTGTAGGGGCTGTCACCTACGACTGTATTTGTGATCTACAATAACTATACAGGTTTTACGTCTAAATTTACATCTGAAAGTCTAGATCAATGCATTCTCACAAGCCACTTTCAGCAACAGCATCGTAGTCACTCAAAAGACGGTAAATTTAGCATGACAGAAACAGTATGCGGGCTCTCTGCCATGCACCATGAGAACTATTTTGGACGGTCAGCAGCCTGTCAGCAGCTCCCTCACTCAGCTGCAGAGTCTATGGACACTTAAGACTCCCACCTCAGCTAATATTGAAGAAATGTGGACAATCTAAAGTGGCAAAGACTGTCTTTGTGGAAATTTCATTTAAGTTACATATTGCAATTACCACTATAGTTTCATTTATTTTCCAATTTTACATATTCTCAAAATTTCTTTCTTTCTGTCTTTACTGCATATTTTTTCTATCTATACATCAGTATTTTCTGTGAGTACACATTCTGTATACATGTGTTTTTTTGTGTTTAGCTACGTAGTTAAAGGGGCACCCCGCCATTGTTACATATGAAGTTAAGTTTACTTGTCAGTAGTATAATGTCTTCGGCGGCTCTAAAGGGAGCTTTCCAGAGTGGGCATTTATAAGGTAGAGAGGGTTTCCTGAAAGATGCTAACGTGTTGCATTGTGGGAAATGTAGGATCCAGTGTTTTTGTTGCTTGTAGCTTGATATCTCAGCCTCTGCTGCTTCGATTTTGACAATATTTTTAAAAATGTGTTTCTTTTGAGTCTGCCAACATTATGGAAGTGCAATACTAAATTGGGGTATCCTTTTAATACCATATATTTTTAACTTTCACTTTCCTTTGCCTTTTGCTTTAATTTAATTAAGTTATTCTATTTATACTATATTTTTCATGGATGCATATGCATACATTATTTTATATTGCTTATATTGCTCCTTCTGCAATGGCCTCTTTTTCCTTGGGTTGTTATAAAAATTTGGTTTAGTCTAGTTTAATCTAGGACTTGTCATGAGTTGTTTATTTAACTCATGGATCTCAAAAAAGGTTCATTGTGTGCAGTGAAAACCAAAATAATTCAATTTAACTTTAGTTAATCTTTCACTGGCCTTGCCCATGCAACAAAAAGTGGACAGTTTCACATACCGTTTTTCACTTTAACTAATGGTGATTTATTAAGAAAAACATTCAACTCAGATTTTTTGACTCACTTTTGGTTTGTGCCATTTATTAATTTTCTAGGGTTACATTTTGGCAGCAATAGATGACAGCACCAGGTAATGGTTTAAACTTCCATACCCAGAAATCCTGCCACATGACATCAGTGAACTGCGCATAGTATGTTCATGTTGACCACGCTGCCTAAACTCTGCTTCATACCAAATTTGATACGATTTTAAACGTATTTCACTCTCTGTGGACACTACAAAAAGGTGTATATACTGAAGAGCAGCAGTTTCATTTGGGAGTTAGTTGATATGATCCTCTCTATTGCAGCCACACTTCAGATCCAGGCCTAGTGCAGTCAACAGCTGCTTGATGGAGCACTGGCGATGATAAAAACTGTTAAGTGTTTTTACCAAACGAGATTGCAGATGTGCAAATGTACTCTCTAGGGGCTGCTAATGAAAATTCACAACACTATTCATCTGCACAGAGGGGCTTGCTTCCACTATGATGAAGCTCTAAAATACATTCTACAAAATCATACAAAATATCTCAATTTATGTGCCTCAGAAAGGCTGAAGAGATGATTCCGTGCCTGGTGGAGTTTTGGTACAATAAATCAACTTGAGAACTGCAGTTTATCATATCAATCTGTACAAAACACCTTTCCTGAATAGACAAAAAACACAATATCCAAGTATCATATTGTACTTTGGTCATATACATTAGCTACATCGCCACACAGATGCACAGTCATGCCTGTGATTAATGAGATGTATATATTTCTATTTTTAAAGGAAGAATAATTTATCCTTGTCGAATAAAGCATTTAACACTTCTTAGGTGATTCATATTGCATCAGGCAGCAAAATATATAGTTTCAACAACAGCTGAGACCCTCGAAATCAATAGGCAAAAGCTTCTATTATTAATCCTCTTCAAACAACAGGTGGCTTTTGACATGGAATAAACTGGACGAGCCAGAACGCTGGTCTGGCCGCAAAACCAACATCTCTACCCACTGACACCGATGAGATGTCATCAGAGAATAACACCAAGGACACTTTATCTAAACATAACTCCTGTCACATTTAATGACATCACATCTGACAAATTAGTTCTTTATTTAGCGCCTCTTTCACTCTGTTAATTGGGGGGGTCGAGATGTAGCGCGAGGGAGGTGAGAGGAGATCTACCAAGATGTGATGTTTTGTTTCACACAACTTGACAGCAGTGTCACTTAATGGAGGGAAATGTTAAGTATGGACAGCTGTGCTGCTTGGATGAGGAAAAGTGAAACTGGTCTTCTGAAGTATAAGCTGAGAAGTCAGGGGAGCTCTTTACGATATTGGACAGTCTCGACGTGTATACTGGAGGAAATGAAGTGGCTTTGAGCTAAAGTACTTAATGTGGAGTTCATGAGGTAAAGGGGCCATGGGGATTTGGCCTGTTGGCCCATCCTGGTCCAAGATAACTTGTGGTAATGGGATCCAATCCTACTTATGCATTCTGGATGCAGGGTGTCAATGTCTGTCGCTTAAAATCAGAGTCAATAATAGTTATCTGGCTGCCTGTCAGGTTCACAGGTCGTTGCATAGGATGGACATGCTCCGGAGGACATATGAGTTAATACTGACCCTGATTTAGAGGAATTACAGTTTGTGTCCACTGAGAAATGCAAAGCTGGTTTATTTAGGTCTCTGTTTACAGTAGTAGCATGAAGCCTTGGAAGAGCCTGATGGAGTTTTCAAAAGCCTGGTTGCTAACAACACGAGCCAATTGACCGTTGAACCCCAACCCCCTTGGTTACTGTTTCAATGCAATACAGACAATGATATGCCACTAAAAAGTCTCGATAACTAATAATAAGAAATGGGTCCTTGATTTCAGAAATAGGTAGACAAAGGCAGGCTTCTCATTTCTAGCCAGTGACCATCGACTTTGTCGGCTTAAATGACGACTGTCACCAGCAGATTTTACCAGCTGTACCTAGCCAGCTAATAAAAAAGAATCTTGTAAAAGGGGTCTTGAATACGCGTGTGATACATGATATAGTGGTTTAACAAATGATCAATTTCAAGTCCTTTACCAAGCATCTGTTTAGAATTAGCAAGGGCATACAGAGAGCAAATGATGTCATCATAAACTGAGCTATTCAGATAATGCCCTATGAAATATTGCTCTAAAGTGTATGTGATTTCTAAATATTGAGTAACAGTTTGGAGCAAAATCCGTCGTTAGTGTGTTTACCTTTATACAGACACAGTGAAATGTTTAAAGTACCACTTGCCACAGAGCATACTGAAAGGAACTTTGCTGTGTAATCACATATATACAACTATATTTATAACTATATGCTGTAAGTGTTTCATTTTATTCATCTGCATCTTAGTTTGAAAAACAATCTCTATATGAATTTATATGTATGTATACCAGAATTTATGTTTGATTAAATTAAAGTTTAAAGCTTTGGTTTTATGCCAAAGGAATATCAAACAGTAGCCATATAACTGAGGAATTGAGGTGACTCAGGCTGAGGTGCATTGCCTAAAATAGCGCATACAATATTACCCCCCCTCTTTCTCTCTCTCCATCAATACCATCCACTTCCATTAAAAATGTACGCATGAAATTTATTGTGCCGGTGAATGGAGGAGGGCTCCAACAGTCAGGGTGGATAACGGTTTCCACAGCGACAGTCTGACCTTTTCCTAGATCTCTCAGTAGATGGAAGAAGATTAGAAAAGACAAAGCCTCTTTCAAACCATGAAGATTCCCTGCACATTATGAGACTGCATGTTGGCTTGCCTTGTGTGCACCTATGTCACCTTTCTCAGCTAGTAATATTTTATGCGGCCTGGGGGGGAAAGGGAGGAAAAAGCAGCCCTTGAGCAGTCTTTTCTATTAGCTCTTCTCTTACAGGAACACTTTCAGGGACCTGTAACCCTGACTGTGTATCTCTGTAACAGGGTCTGTCTTGTAGCAATGTAATGATCAATGAATTAAGGCCTATTTTACTGTTCCAGTCACTGTACTGTTCTGTAAGTCTGCTAAATTAAAAAAAAATTAATCATAAAATATGTTTCATACTGTTGTAGATATTTGCTATATAATGCGGAATTTAAGAAGTATTTTAATAAGACTAAGAGTCTATACCCACACTAGTGGCTTTGTGAGAATGTAGACTGGAATAGCAGTGCTTTGAGCTTAATGCTAGCGTCAGCAGGCTAACGTGCTAAAAATGACAATGCTACAATGCTGATGTTGAGCAGGTATAATGTTTACCATTTGCCATTTGTTTGTTAGTCCTGGACACAAAGTACAGTTGAGGCTGATGGGAATATTATTAGTTTGGTCATAAATCAAAGTATTTGACAAATTATGATTAGATGAATTTTGACTTTTATCTGTACAAAGTTTCATGGCAATTCATCCAATAGTTGCTGAGATATTTCACTCTGGAAGTGGTGGACCAACTGCCATCCCTAGAGCCACTAGCATTTGCTAAAACTCGTGCATATTTCAACTTTCAACATTGTTCTCCACTTTGTTCACAGCTACCATATTATACAGAAAATATCTCCAAACTGCCAAGGCAATCTAAGTTCTCTGATGGCGTTAACATAAAGATGAAACCCTGCTGTGTTGGTAAATGGGTTTTTCTATTTCAGAAGCATTTCAGAAGTAATCTTGACAATTACAGTATGTGATGATTATGCCTTTGCCATATTATGTCATCACTGAACAGTTATGTGGTGCTGTATATTTTATTTAGTTGTATCTTGCAGTTGGTTTTAAGGTGCTTTTATGTTGTTTTTTCACATTTTTTTCTTATTTTTCTTAAACTGTGGAATCAGCTTGCCAAGGGACTGCATTTAAAAGCTTACAATTTGGCAAAATTTGGCACATCATAATAACATCAATAAATGTGCATTGTCCCTGATAAATAAATAAGGTAAAGTAAAGTAAAAGCTGGAACCCTACATGATTTTGCGTAAATTGTATTTCTTGTCTCTGTGGATGTTGCATGTAGAGTGGCATGACATTAAGGAAAGGGTGAATATGGTGTAGTTACTGCTATCTGTTCATACAGTTTACTGAACGGCACACAGGGTGCCATTGCAACAACGTGTGTGTATACAGGGGGGAGAGGGGTGATATGTTCACTGCAATCTGAGCTGTGTGGAGCGCAGTGATTGATGAGTATGGTCATTTACAGTATGTAGTATGTCAAAGGTCAGGGTTCAAACAGAGACAGAGAGAGAGACAGAGAGAGAGAGAGTGACAGAGAGATTTTTATATTTCAAATGCAATAACTTTAATGTGTTTAACCAGTGCAACATGTAGCCCTTATTAATTTAGTCACAGCCTTTGGCGTATGGTTGCTAATTTTGCTCCCTGCCTGTGTCTTTAATCATATCTTTGGATGACTTCTGCTTCATAATATTTGGTCTGAGTCATAATAATGAAAGATATTTTTGGCTAAAGTGCCGCAGGTGAGCTGGGCTTATTTTAAGACCCACTCATCAGGACTGTCAAATCTCTCTCACGCCTCCTGAATTTGCTTCCAGTTCATTAAACAGATTGCTGTTGTCACTTTGCACAGACTGAATGTTAGACACCTGCGATGGCTCTCCTAGATATTAAATGGAACTAAAAAATTGCATTGTGACAGCTGTGTTAAACCCTGTTGTTAAGACAAACATGAAAACCTCCATGAAATTATCACTTTGCCACCTCTAAATCAGTTCAAGGATAAAAGGTGATTCACATGACATCTCAGATCTTAAATACTCAAAACATTAGAAAGGTAATCCTCATAATAAAAAACTCATATCTTTTTGCTTAATTTTTCAACATGGACTTGTTGTCTGCAAGTCCAAGCACACATACTGGTTTACTGTGTACCAACCTACAAATTAGAATTTTATACATTCAAAACTTTCCTGAAGACAGAGTTCCTCTGGAGGGAGAAATTATCCAATGAAATTAAAGAAACTTCCATTGGTGAAGCCAAAAAATAAACACAGGTTTGATGAGATTGTGTTCATTTTGACAATCGAGCAATCATCATTTTCAAGCAAAATTTTGATCTCATTGGATTTGATCTCAAATGTCACAGTTTTCTGCTTTTCTTGGTGTTACATTATGGTAAATTAAATATCTTTGGCTTATGGATTGTTGGTTGGACAAAACATGGGCATTTATCACTGTATTCTTATGTTTTATAGAGCGAACAGATTAATCGATAACTAAAATAATCATTAGTTGCAGGCCTAGTATGTTATAAAGTTATAAATAAAGAAAATAATAATTTGCAATAGCCTCTATTTTGTATTAATTAGTTGCCTTTTTTTTGCTTGTAACGCAGTCAAACTGAAATACTATATTTGCTACACCAATTCAAGTTTGTCTCAACAGTTGAAGCAGAGCCTTAGTTCAGGCAGAGCACTAAAATCACAGCTTCTATCAGCTGATTGGCATCAGCTGTTTCATTCATGCTTCACAATCACTGGCTCATTCACCAGCTGTGTGGCACTCAGCTGACTAGTAACAGCCAATCATGTTCATTCAGGTGCACAGACTGGCCATTGTAACTTGACACTTTCATTACTCTGCTGATACGTTCATGCCAACACCGTTTGCTACTGCAGCTCCCTCAAGCACCCCAGCCTCTTCCTATTGTGCTAGTATTTTGTTTGGTACATTTAACTAAGATTTACTATTCATGTACGTTTTTATCAAGGGGGGTTACTGGGGGGCTACAGCCTTTTCTGACAAATCTAACTGCATAGATATCTGCTATAAATGGTCAGTTTCTTGACGTAAGTGTCTCTGACTGAAGTTTGATTATTTGTTCTTCCAGAGAAGCTCTGTTTTGAAGCAAAGTCCAACTGTCTTCACCTCTTTCCATCTTTTTATACAACACATTCCCATACAAAGCCAGAACAAATTAACTATTATCCATTCTGGCTTGCATTACATTAAAATGTATTGCATATCCACAACCCCTGACCACTACAGGGGAGTTAAAAGTTTAACTTGCTATAGCCTATGACGGCAGTGAGGGTACACTAGATTATTTTTCACAGACTAACATAACACCAGCTGGGGTCAAAGATGACATGTTGGGCATATTTTAGGAGTGACAGGGCGACTCTCTCCGTCACACGACCTATTTGAGTGTAAAATGCTGAGTTTGTTGGTGACGTGTGTCACAGTGTTGCTTCACTGGGAGGTTTCGCTATCTGTCTTAGCTGTCAGGATTTCTGTCGAGTCTGCATTTTTGCCTTCTCATCGCTCTTTTTAAACTGTTACTTTTAACAAGTTCCCACATGCAGCTACGCAGCACGCTGAGGAAACTACCACACTTCACACAATGCTAGCTATGTTGCTGCTATCATCATATCTCCATAAAGTCAACTTCTCAGAAACAAAGAAAAACCTAGCTTGACAGCAATGCAGTAGCCTTAAGACGTTTTTATAAGCCCAACAGGTTTGTTCACCCATAATGGGCAAATAAATCTTTACTGCCGTTACAAGGATTTTATTTGATAGCAACAATCTTCCATTTGATAGCTGCTTTCATACATCATGTGTACATTTACTCTGTGAGTGGCACAAATTGGAACTGTACTCTGAAATCTGGTACAGTTGGTCATGTACACGTGCAGGATATAAAAACATGTGATGATCCTGCAAAACTTAGCCCTTCTAATTTTCAGGCTGGAAAATGCAATAAAAAGGAAAATCTCGATCACTCAATGATCTACTTGTGGCAGCACCTACAGGATTATTCTCTAGACTCATTTGCTAAATTTAATTTATTCTGTCTCTATTCACATGCTGGGTATCAAGGAGGAGCTTCAAGGGGGATGCTGTAGTTTGCAAAATGAAGAAAGACCGTTTACTTTCCTGTGTGCCTGACAGTATGAGTGGAAACCCAAGAAACAGCTACAGGGAGAATATCTTCTGATTGTCAGCTCTAGCATGTCATAAGAAATATATATTTGGTACAGTCAAGCAAACTGAAAACAGGCATTGATTTTGCTCAGATTAAGATACAGCCAAATAAATGTAATAAATCGCCTGACATTATGATTTTTTGAATAACATAAATAGTACAATATGGTGTCTCAAAGTAGAGGTATACATGAATGATGCATCCCATCATACATGCATGGTCCAAGCTTTAAACAAAGGCAGTTTAGATTTGATTCCCTGAGCCCTGCACTTTAATAATTCATACTTCCTGATTCATAGGTGGTAATGACCAGCTATTTTAAGCATCCCCTCTAAGCGCCTCTTGTGCTCTTTCCTGATTGGCTGAATGGTCACAACTGGCAGGAAGTCTGTAACAGAGTAACAGTCCAGCAGGGACCTGCTCCAGTAAGCATCTCTTTCTCAAGCCAAGAAGCACAGCTTGGCAGCGCCGATTGGAAATTGATCAGATCCAATGACTTGGGTGTGTAAATGATGGTTTAGGACTGCAGCCTGCACCCAGAGGGGTGTGTAGTAATACAAAACAGAAACCGTGTGTGTTGCCTGAGAGAGCTGACAGAGCAGTGGGAGCAGTAGTTGAGGTGAGATATGGCCCTAAACTCTCTGTCCATCCCAGGAGGGCTTTTAACCTCTTGCTAAGCATGCAGGGCTGTCCTGGGCTATTTACAGAGGTGACTTATGGAGGCTAGTGTAAGGTACACTGTGTCTCTGTAAGAAGACACTGCCGCTCTGACAGGCAGAGGATTGCTGTGGTGAATACACTAGCTGACAGTGGGGCCCAGGTGCATCGACTGCAGGCCGGCTGGTAAAGAGCCCTTTAGATTTATTCATCCAATAAGAGTTTCCAGAACTTGCATACTTTTTTTCTTCAGCCAGCTGATTAGCAGCACCACTGGAGCCATTTAAGAGTAAGTGCCTGGCTCAAAGGCACCTCAGCAATAACTGTTGAAGAATGAAAGACTCATTTACTTAACCCCAGCGTGACCTACTGCTCTTTTACTAACAGAGCCTCTGGTTAATTGGCAGTTAAACTTAACTGTAAATATGATGCACCATATCTGCAGTCAATATTAACTTTCTCAGACATTTTCAAATAATCCATTGATATGCTTGTTTTTATATACCATGTTATCTTGTTAATTTTAAGTGGTGTAACATGGTATGATGAGTGACATATAACAGTGTACAACAGTATACAATAGCTTGACGAATGAGGGCCATTGGGTATATCGGGTGTGTGTGACATAAGCCTTGATTCAGTTGCATCAATAAAGTAAACGCTGAAGAGGTGCATTTAAATATGGAGTAGAGAAACCAATGTAAAGTAAGTAGCCACAGAAATGCATTCATGCATAGTACACGTTGGTTAGCAATGATCTTGAATTTGTATGTATAAAGTGTATTATTGTTTTGGCCTGGTCTGAACCTGCAGTGAGACAATGCTTGAATGCCATGGGGTGAAGGACTTGCACACTAGACACACTTAAGTGAAGCAGTCTTAAATGGGTAAGCAGGTTTGGTGTAGCTGTAACGTCATTTGTCTTGGGTTTAACTTTTTGTCCAATCCAGTAATTTGATGGGAAACCATAAAACTCCCCAAAAAGGGGGGGGAGAAAAAGGGTGAAAAGTCTGCCATCCTCAAGAGGTGCGAGACGTGATTTTGGACAGTCTCTCAAATACATTTACAGTGTCGCACTCACTTGTACCCTTGAGAAGTCAAGTAGTTGTGTGAAGAATTATAAAAGAGAGCTTGAGAGAGAAGAAATCCTGCCTGCTTTCTCATCTCTACACATCTGGCAAATCACTGGGTGAAGTGAGCGTGATTGTCCACATTGTGGGATTGTCTTCTTTCAAAGAGTTGCAAAAATTGTTGGAAGCAGCTCCCCCCCAATCCTGACATTAGGAGGGTGTGGGGGGACGGAGTTTCAGACGCTGTTCAATGATTGGACAAGCACTTTGTCTCAAACATACTGCCTTTACAGATAGCAACCAAAACTACCAAAGCTTTCCAGGTGGAATTCAAAGCATTGAACTTATTTTACCAATATGGTGCACGAAAACCACTGGTCTCGCAGCAAATGGTTTGGCACAAATACATCTGCTGCTATGTGTACATATAGTATATACTGTATGTGCTATGCACCATAATTAGTATTGATAATACTAAAAATCCCTTCATTTTTCTTTTGTTTTCAGACACTGGACAGGTTGTGTTCTTCAGGTCCATTTGGTCAAGACAAGCTGACCCACTCACAACTTAATTGACAATCAGACAGAATTTGATTGAATATGTGTTCACATCACTTGACATGTACTCCGTTGTGTATAGTGTCAGTACTTCCCTCCATCCTGTTCCCCACATTCTTCAACCTGCCTCCTTCAGGTCAGCATCCATCCAGTCATTCTTGGCAGGATGCCACACCTGAAGGGTCCACGAATCCCTCAACTTGACCTCACCCCATAATTTCCACCTGTTCTGTTTGCCTTCCTCCTCACCTGTCAACAGCCGCTAACCCACTCATCTGAAACCCTAAGTGCAAAAGCCATGACTGCATCCAGGAATCCCCAGCTGGAGCCAAATTCTCCTCGTGAAAGCCTTCCCTTCCTTCCCCTCTTCCCACCGTGACCCTTCCCCCACATGGGCCACAGATCCATCCATGTCATGCTTTGGCGGAGACCCACCTCCAAAGCCAGCTCCTCTATCTGAAACTGCTTCATGGCACTGCGGTTCCCATCCACATTTTTGTGGTAGTAGATCACCATCACGTCGTACTTCTTCATGATGGACTTGTAGTTCTTGGCGCCGAGGTCATGGACGCGGTCTCTGCCATCGTACTCAGGGATCTCCAAGCCCTTCTCCCCCCAGGACAAGGTCCCCAAAGATAGGAAGACCCCCAAAAACACCCAGCCCCACTTCATGGCTATCGTCACCTGGTGGTCACAAGAACGCCTCTTCTCAGAGCCTTAACTGTTGGCGTGGGGATGAAGGACAAAAATACTTGAGAGGTTTAACGTTGTCCCTAACGCAAGTTGTTGTTAAGCAGGGAGAGTTAGGAACAAAGTCTGATTCCTTTCCCCACCGGCTAGAGAAGAGCAGGTGTGACAGTGACACCCTCCCTTTAAAAAAGAGATACACGTGGTTTCACTGACGCCACTGGCTGAAGAAAAGGGGAGTGGCCCTTTTTGGGGAGGCAAATTGGTATGTGAATAGACGAGACCCTGATCCCACTCGTCCAAGAGCCAGAGGGGCTGCCAAAAAAGTAGGACAGACAGTGAGATGGGTTGGGG
>NTHP01000167.1:65765-83982 GCA_003416845.1 Oplegnathus fasciatus
GGGGGGGGGCTCATGAGCAGGGGTCAGAAAAATAGCAAATGGGTGGTAACATGGGAGGAGCCTTGCTTAGGTCATGCGGCCACCTGTTTGAAGCCGTGGCTATGAAAAGGGAGAGCGGTTGTGTTGGGTGTTTGGAGAGCTACAAATACCAGCTCAGTGTCTTGGAGGACTGAAGGTATGGATGGATGTATGATGAGAGCTTGAGGAAAGAAGAGCTCCAAGATGCCATTCCCATATTAAGTTTTGCAGAGGAGTTGGACTCTCACTAAAAATAAGGCCTCAGCAGGACTGTGGACAAGATGGCGACCACGCAAAGGGTCAGAGGGTAGATGTGTTCTGTAGGCACAGATGGACGGAGAGAAATGGAGACACAGAGTCATGCACACTTGTTTGTGCATCTAAAGCAAATCCAAGCATGACATGTGTCTTGTTAAGTCACAGTGAAATGAAAAAATACCTTTTCACTTTAATAGTTGGTTTTCCATGCCATAATAGTATTTTATGCAAAGTTAGAATTTAGTGCAAAATTAAAGTACATTTATTTCGCTCTTTGTTGGATGATTGTTTATCTAATGGGATGGTGTGGCCAGTTTTGTCAAGGTCAGGAGCCATAAATATAGATAGTTAACAGGCAGATAATGGAGTATTGTATTGTGTTTTTTATTGAAAATGTTCTCTTTGATTGTCTTTTTTATATACATTCCCATTGTATACTACGTATTACATATATTACATACTTACTTGTTAAAAATAATATTTTGTTATACCAGTAGGTGTAAATAAAACTTCCTTAGCAATAAAATCATTGTTGAACTTGAAGGTCAAAGGTGCCCTGTGGAGTACACTTTAGAATTACATCCATTACATTACAAAAAGATCATCTGACATGCTGTCAACATCACAGCACCTCATCAAATAGAAATATTTGTTTAGTTTTGCTGTAACGTGATAGAGGCACAAATTGGAATCAGGGTTTGAAAGAACGAAACTGTAGTAAAAATATAGGAAATATTTGCCTTTCTCTGGTATCAAAATGACAACATTACCTCAGCCTGAGGCACCTGCCAATCATAAACGTTTCAACCTAAATCAGAGGCAACCACTGGCTCATTCCAAAAACCTGACAGATTGCCATGAGCTGTCATAAGATTATTATTGTTTGGATGCAGTGATTTCTGGTCTCTCATCAATAAATTATCAAGATTCATGGCAGTTTTCTGTGTTTGACTGAAGAAAGAAGTATGTGTTTTTGTGGACGGTGGCTGTCATGTGGAATAGCTGACACACCGGTGTCATGTATGTCATATTTCTGCACATGCGTCAGGCATGCATGTGGAGTACATTTTGGAGGACCTGATGTGAGGGGAGAAAAGAGATGGAAACATGGAATGAGCGAGAGAGAGAAAGAGAGATGTAAGCAGAGGGACTCAGAGGCAGTTTGAGATCATGTCAGCTATTAGTTTACAATGAGAAAGGGGAGAGGGTGGCTATTAATAACAGTGTGTAATATGATCAGACCACTCCCCCTGCCAGCATGGTGGGTCAGACAGTGTGTGTGTGCCTATTTAGATGCCAGGGAGGGCGTGGGGGAGCTGGGCACTGGTGGAGGGTCTTTACTGTGAGCTTTCAGATATAAAAATGTTTGGCTGCTTGTATGTTTGTAGAATTCTGTGATTCACACCAGGAAGTTGATAAATTGAGTTTGTGTTGATATTTTTGAACTACCTTAGTTAGCTTAGAGGTAGTGTAATAGTTTGATTTTATTTGTTCTATAAAATGCTCCTATTTAATCACATTAAAGGGGCACTCCAGCAATTTAGTATTGCACTTCCAAACAGTTGGGGGACTCACAAAATACACATAAATAAAACAGTAAAAATCTGTGCAGCAGAGTTACAGATGGCTTTAGTTTTTCATCCAACTCCAAAAACACAGATCCTACATTGCTCATGATGTAAAAACAGCATCATTTGTTTGACTCTTGCGGTCTGTTGAATGTAAATTTATTTTATAACTCTGCATCCTTTTTAACACTTTCAACAATTTCCGTTTTTTTATCAATTTTTGTGTTTTGTTTTGATTTGTTATTTTTTGTTATTTGTTATTTTGTCCAAAAATTCATAGAGAATGTGTTTACTTCATGCTTACGTTGTGTTATTTTTTGATCTTTTAAGTTAAACATTTCAAGTTCAAGTTTAGTTTAATCCTCCTTCAACCATTTAAAAAGAAATGCAGCAAGGATGAAACATTCAATCTTAGCATGATGGCAACACAGAAAAACTAGCCCATATTTAGCCTTTTAAACCCTGCTGACCCTGCACTTGTGGGTCAGATATTTAATTTTCTATCTTATTTTATTTTTTAAAATCCTATTTGATATGTGTCTTTTTACATTGCATTGTGTTTCTTTTATTTGCTTTGGGTTTCTTAATGCCTTTTTTTTTTTTTTTGCCTTGTTGTTAAAAACAAGGCAAAAATAAACTTGCCTTGCCTAAACATCATGTAGCCTTGATAAAAGGCTGGACAAAGCTGATACAGAATATATACATATGTCATTGTCAGACAGTATGGAATAAGGTGATGTTACCAACCTTAAAGCTAATTATGGGGAAATAAAAGGAAACTGTTAAGGTCTATCAAAATAAATGCACCAAATTACTGTATTGTAGTGCAGTATGATGTAGACATTGCAGAGATCTCACATTATACCTGATGCTTGTTTCATTAGAACTGCTGTCAGAAAGAATGATCTGGCGACAAGCTGACTGAAGGGCTTCAGGTTACACTTATCAGCTCTGTATCAAATATTTTGAGAAGTCGCAGGCAAGAGTTGCCGCCGCAGTAATGGCAGACAGCAGCAGGATTTGACATTTTTTTCAAAGACTCATCGGAGTACACGCTGTCAGAGAGTGGAAGAGACTTGACACAGAGATACAAGCAGACGACACACATCCCTTTTCTGTATTCAGCCTCTAACATCCATCATCGTGAAGAATAAGGTTTAAAACGAGACGTTCCCTGCCACTGACAGCTGACATTTCCCCTTAAATATTAACAGATGTGTGAACCATAGCAACAGCTGATACTGCCTCCTTCATTTAATTACCCTCTGTTTAGGCAGTATGCATATCTATGTGCAGTTTTTTTTTACAATTTTGAGGTACTTGTACTTGAATATTTCCATTTTCTGGGACTTTATACTTCTACTCCACAACATTTCAGAGTTAAATACTGTACGTTTGACTCCACTACATTTATTTGTTAACATTAGTTACTAGTTACTTTGCTTGACTACTTACTTTGATTCAGATTAGTAATTCAAAATATAATAAACAAATAAATTATGATGTGATGTTATATATTAAGATAAAGCGTTGTTGATTCCTGAGGAGGAATTCACAAGCTATAGTAGTAGATATAAAGTTGTTAAATTGAGACCCAGCTTGACCAGTGTCAACATTAAAGTCATGTACACATTAATGCATCGATAATTATAGTCCAATAATATAATACACATCTGAAATGGCCATTCTGCATAATGAGTACTTTTACTTTTGGTACTTTAAGTACATTTTGATTGCAATATATTGTACTTGTAACACTGTGGTATTACTACTTTTACTCAAGTACAAGATCTGATTCTTCTACTACCTCTATGTGTGTGTGTGTGTGTGTGTGTGTGTGTGTGAGTAGATGCATGTATTTGACAGAGTGCCCCCCTCCTGCCCCCAGCTGTCGCACCTCTGAGGTAAACAGCACCCTCCACTGGCAGTTGCACTAATAAACCTCACTGCTCTTGCACTATTACAAGTCCATGTTCTCCCTCTCATCCCTCCTTCACCCTCTTTTCAAATCGACTCAAGCGAGATGAGTAATAATGAGCATCCACACAGTTTGTGCCGAGTCATTGAACCCTGTGTGTGCTGTTGCTACGGCGACTGGAAGGTTGACACAAACGGCTCGCTTTATCGTATGAGAAAGCACAACACGCATCACGGCAAATATGTCTCATTTGGAGGATTCGATGAGGTGAAATTGCAAATTAAAGCAAATTAAGTCCATCCATCAGTCCCTATTAATGCAGTACATTTTTTTGTTTGTTGTATCGTAAAAAAGCCGTTGAACTCTTTCATGCTGACATCAAAAAAATGCAAATTTATTCATCAGAGAATGGACAATGAAAATGTACAGGCTAGTGTTTAAAACATTTAAAAAATCGACTAGTCTGAGAAAATAGTAAAGACCTCGATTCATCAGTTAAGGTTCATGATGATATCACAGTCTTTACTGCTTTGTCCCTTTACAGTAATGATTGAATTGGCTCTGGTTGGAGAGCGGCGACCTGCAGCGCGTCTCCGCAGGGCGATGAAAGGCCTCCATGTTGTACGTCACCTCCTCCACCATGGCAGAGGGTGAGAATGTGACATGTCTGAGTTGGGGCGCTAATGAGATCTAAAGACTCTATCACATGGAGAGAGAGTGTCAGGGAGAGGAGGGGGGTGGGGGTGGGGGGGGAGTGCAAGGTGTAACGGGAAAGGAGAAAATTGGGTGAGAGAGAGAGGCACGGAGAAGAGAGGGAAAGAAGAGGAAATGAAGGAACAACGACGCAGGATGGGGAGATAAATTGAATAAAGGAGTAGAAAATGTGCCTGTGTGACTAATAACTAGGCGGTAATTAATGTGTATAATAAGTGCAGGGTAATCACGCTCAGTGGAGATGATGGGGCCAAGCTCCAAGACTCATCAGAAGAGCGTAAAATGAGCACACATACAATACAAAAGTAAGTAAGTATATATCTATATATATACATAATTTGAAAAACATGACATCTGTTCTTTCTGTAATGATCTATGATTTAAAACACTGTTTAGTTGTGGCACATCATATTTAATGGGAAACTGTGAGCTAAAAGGTACTTGATCCAGCATCTTTGCTGGAAGCTTCAAAAAGCAATGACAAGAAGCAACATACAATAACAATCTATATTGAGGTTAGCACCAATGAGCGACTTTGGCAATTAGACTGTATGGATGTGAAGCATCTCCATTAAGTATAAGCCCAGGATTTGGACACTGGTGTTGGAGTAAAGCTGGAAGGTGATCGCTGATGGAAACCTTCCAAGAGGTCAAGGTGGTGATGGGGAGGTGGCGGGTTGAGCAATGGTAGGTCTGAATTACAGAAATATTTAAAGAACGGCAACCATGGATTCGCTCGAGGATCACAGAGGCACAAGTGATAGAAAAGCAGAAATCCAAAGGAATAAAAGCAGGATATGAGAAAATCGTCCTTAGTCTTCCGAGTTTTCTTTAGAGGCCGGTATTTAGTGGTACAACGTTGCAGTGTCAAATGCATCATACAAACAGAAGTACAGTAGTCAAGGTACAGTAGTGCCAACCTGGGGAGCAAATATCTGCCTTTCTGGAGAGTTGGCACAGGTCAACACTGCAGGTCAATCTGCAATGACACTACTTTTCTGTGGGTCTACATGGAAAAACAAGCATCCAGTGTTGCACTTTTTGCATTAGGTCACTTTGTTGTTGGTGGGGCACAGAGTAAAATTGTAACTTGAATGCAAATATATTATTTACTTTATTAGCATCTGCAAACAGGACACACGCAACCCGATCAATCTTTCATTGTGTGAGTATGGAAAGCATCTAAAACCAAGAAGTAGTGAATGTTGGAGTAATGTGTATAAAATGACACATAAAAGAGGTATATTTCCATTTAAAACCTTTGGAAAACTTCTAACCGTCTAGCCTTCTAACTATGTAATTGAGAGTCTTATGTACATAATAGTCAGCATCTAAAAGTATCAGAAATGAGTTTCAATACAAATTCGAAATATTGTCAATACATTTTTGTAACTTTCCTGATATTGGGTTTAAACTGGGGGTGGTTATGCTCGGGTATTTATTTGGTCCGAGTGGTCGGTAGATGCCGTGGGGAGTGATCGTCTTAAGGTCCGCTGCTCTTAATCCAAACCCCATGCTTCATTTTTTAAAGCCTATGAGTGTATTATTTATGCCATAGGTAATACGTGTTTCAGCAATAAAGCCAAAAAAAATAACAGATTAAAATAAAAATGTAGTTTGAAGTTTGAAAGAGCTACGGCCATAGCATCTGGATGGAGATGTCAATCAAAATGTGATCTGCCACACCCACACAGTCTTGAGAAATGGTCTAAACAGCAAAATGAGAAGTTTTTGAACCAGGTTTTCTAATAGTTATGAACGTTTATTTTCACTCAGATTTTTGTGGATGCTTAATGAGACACTCAACTTTGATTTCATATATGCATTTCTACTATTTCAAGCCAAGTTTCCAGAGGCTTTAAAGAAATGGTGCAGTCATAAAAACAACATGAGTCTTTGGTTTGAATATTTCACCAATATTACACCATACAGGAGGGATACAAGAATAATACGGTCGTTTCAAAGAAAGCATAATGGATTTCAGCTTTAAGGCACTTATTGCATTGGCTTTAACATTCAGACGTGGTGGTTGCCGCTCACTGTGCTAACACAAGTATCCTGCAGGCAATCAGAGCATAGCAGTGGGCGTACACATATGACATCAACCTGTTGCAATGATGTTTTTTTTCTCCTCTGAATCACATCAACATACTGCAGCTGACCAGATTTTAGATTTATCGTGTTTAATAAAAGATTTGCTTGACTAGGAGTTCATCAAATCGGAGTAATCTGCCAAATCAGACCCGAGTCACAACCCCACACACACATTGCCACCTCCCACCAGGACCAGTCTGGCCCCGGTGCCCGCTCCCTCTCTGTCCCACACCCACGGTCCGTATGCTGGCATAAATGTTGCTAAGCATCTCCACACGCAGCCAACACTCTCTCCTGCTCTGACACACACACTAACAAAGAAGTTTACAAAAAAATCACAGAATAAGATGCACGTAAAAGTAGACTGTACAAAAGAAGGTTAAAAAAACCACAAATATTCAGATGCACGGATAAACGTGAAAACATACATAAAGAAACACCCCAAAACACACACGTATCTCTCTCTTGGTAAAGTGGTGGGTTGGTACTCAGTGTGAAACATAGGCAAGGCTCTCAGTACTGGTGTCCAAGCAACCAGAGAGGGCAGAAAAGAGAGTACTCTCTCTCACACATGCACACAAAACAGCAAGGACAATATACACAGAGATTCTTTAATGTGCAATTTTATTATTAACAGTTAAGGCTTTGACATTTCCAGAAGAATGGTGAAAGGGCGTGTGCAGCGGCTGTGAGTGAGCTAATTTTTTTACAGTTCAGGAGTCCCAGTCTTTCAGGTGACACACTTTGAATGGCTGTCAGACTTCACCTGTCTTCCAGGATGGCACTCAGCTGTGAATAAAACGGCAGTGCAGTTTGACTTTAAGATTCAGTACTTCACTGTGGGCTTGAATAAGACTCAAGGCCTGAATTTGCCTCAGTGCAGTTCAAAAACAGAAGAAGCAGGCACAGTGAAATATAGCATGCTGCAGGGTACGTAAAAAGTAACTTTATTTTAAAAAATATTTTATTTTATTTTTAAAGTGAGAAAGAACCTACAGAGAATTATCACCTGAATCTGCAGCTCCCCTTGGCTTTATGGAGCTTTATAGCGAGTTTCTGCTCCTTGTCTAGCCCTGCATCCTGTAACTTTACTATTTTGCTTCACTCGAACTGCTCTCATAGCGTCATTTTTGGCTGAAGTAGGCAGCTGTTTTCAGCGAACAATCTCTAAAAACCCATTGCACACTATCTGCTCAGCACCCAACAGCAGACAGACACAGTTAATGACTGGCTGGTGAAAACAACGGAGCATTTAGCAGCTAAAGAGCAAGATATTTCCTACAGGAGTTGGAGACCAAAAACAGAGCTAAAAGGGCGTTAATATTGGCCAGGTGGACAGAAACACGACTCTAAATGAATGATAATGTTGTCCCGTTACTGCAGGATGTGTAAATAAGCAACTGTTTGCTAACAAGTTCACCATATCAATTTAATTTGATGATATTTTGTTCACAACTTGTTTCCGCTGCCCCCAAGTGGGCGAAAAAGTCAGTTATTGCAGGTTTCAGATATTCTTTTAGTCATTTATATAAAAACAAGCTCATCCTTGACCCAGGAGCATGGACCCTGGTATGTTTTTTTGCTATAGTTGTAACAAAAATAATTCAGATTTTCATACTGCAGGTATTAAAAAAAAACTTTCCAGAAGTGGGGCAAAAGTGAACAAAATGCATGTCTTGTTGTAATTTAGTTGTCAGCTAGCTACAGGTTTACTGTGGACCACATCTTTACAGTCATTTTCATTACCCCTCACGGACATTATTTTACACGGCAAGAATATTGTACAAGTGATACATGTATTATTACGTCTGAAAAATTGACTGAATTGATTTCCCCAGCACTTACTCTTTGATTATAATTATGTGAAAAGGTATCTGCTATTATAATGAAATTACATCTTTAGCTACTTTATAGCCACTTTACTTTTTTCTGCAAAATAGGAACAGGACAGCAAATATACAAATATACAGGTACTACATAGCTAGCTAACATTGGGTTGCCAGCTAATGTACTTATGGATGAGCTGTTGCCGTTATGAAGTAGCTAGCTTAGTAGCTAAGTAGTATAACTTACACAGCTGGACATTTTCAAGTTTGATAAATAATTGCGAAGTGGAATTCAATTGATAATTGTAAGCAAAATTAGACAGCATATATTATTAACAAAAAAACACAGATTCTACTTATGCAAGAGTGTAAATGACCCAAATGCCTCAGAACTGGTTCACTGAAATGAATTAAATTACTGCTGTGTTTCATATAGTAAGGATCTATTAAAACCAGTTAGGTACGCCTTATTAAGATATGATAACCTTCTCTAGCAATTTTTTTCCATCTTTACGAAGGAAAATGTCACAAAACTGATTTAATGTTGAGCTGCTGTTGCAATATTGTATATAATACAATAATAGGAGACAGAGTTTTCCTTTTCATTAATTTATTTATTTTTGATTCACTTATTTTGTGCTTCTGATAGAAGAATAAAAATTTTAAAAAATGAAATAGAAAGAAACTGACATCATTGCTGAGATACGGGGCTGCAAAGCATCATGTTTACAGTTGCCTTGTATTTTTTTGTTGACGCAGTGGTTTTAGTACTGCTGGCTGTGTGCTGCCAACATTTCCAACTGCTTCAGGCTGCGCACTTGGTTTTCCAACATTTTATTTTTCTCACCCAGAATGCACTGGAGAGAATCCCCCAGTCACACATTGCCCACGTCGGCCCTCGGGGGACGGCATTTGCATCCACCATGTGTATTTGGCAAGTCAGTGAATAAAATGTGACCATAATGAAATGCAAAGACAGCACACATCTAATCAGTGGCTTTTGGGGGCCTTTACTGCTCATTTTATGAACATTTGTGGGCATCTGTGCCTGGAGCAGAAGTTAATTTCTGACTCAAGCGTCTCTGCTCATGCCAGTGCTGTGAGACCATTTAGTCTCTGTCAAGAAATGTCAATATGAAGAGACTCTTTGACAGTTGGCTGATGACTGGAGGATGAGATGTTGCTTAGTAACCGAAAACCTGACAGACTGACTGATCAAGCTTCAGACCGAACAGTTGGTGTGTGTAGGATGGATGTACGTGCTGTAGTAAGTGTGCGTGTTGTGTGTGTGTGTATGTGTGAGCTATGCAAATCTGCAAACCAGAGATGTGGCAAGAGACAGTGAGGGAAAATGCAAATGTCTGAGGCAGGGTCAGGGGTTTAACCTGTTTACAGTCAGGATGCCTTTAATCCAGAGACTGAAGCAGATGGTCGTTCAATCAGAAGACCAGAGCCTGTTTTTTTGTTTCATTATCTCCTTTTAGAATAGATGAGTTTGAGTTACCAGTGACATCAGAACATGATATGATATACTGTGGCCATGTGTTGATACTGTCTGAATAAATAATAAAAAATTAAAAAAAACAAGAAGAAGAAAAAAGACGTTGTCATTGATCAGATACACTGTAAACCCTAAATTGGTACCTGAAGCAACATCTACCAATGCAGCCCCTTGTGTCTTTTAAGATAGGATTTTTTTTGTCTAAACAGACACACAAATTAGTGACCTGCCTAAACTGTTTTCCCACATTTCACCACTTGCATGCTGGGAGGAATTCCAGCCTGAGTGAATAGCACCAAGCTAGAAACCTGTTGCAACAGAGTAACTGTTTATTCCAAAACTGTTTTGTGCAACAAGTCCTCGAAATAAAGCGTGTTACAAATCACTGTTATCACTTGGCAAGTTTTAGGGAAACATCATCGCTCTATATTACTGTCACCTCACTTCCTCCAGTGCTCCCGTCATAATTCCTACGGTCCTTCGGAGGACTTTGTTTTTTAACGTAAACGTATATCGTTATGGGGCACTTTGTAACAACTGATGTTGTTATGTGTATTTTTATGCCTCTAAGTGTGTGTACCACAGACTGTGTATAAAGATGGACGACATGACAGCTCCCCAAAAGTGAAGCCAAAACATCTCGATCACCCCCTGGGGGCTGGCTCCAGTATAGGTCATAATCCCGCCCCCTCCATGTTAGCAGATGGGACATGAGCCAAACTAAAACATCAAAGTACACGTCAAATCATTTTTTCCAAAAGATAGTTTCTGTCATTTTAGGTAGTTCTTATCACGCTGATGTTTGTTCAAGTGTTCATTTTTCTGATAAGTTTGGTTTTAATTAGTTATTTGATGCTATAAAAAGGGGTGTGACGTCATGATTGACAGCTGTCAATCACAGCTGCTCTGAGTGAAGTAGTCGCGGAGGCACCTGCAGAGTTCATTTCGGGAATTGTATATAGAGTAGGAACATCGAGAGAAGATGTAACTTTAACTTTAGCAGTTGGTTGTTAGTTAACTGTCACTAATTATTGATTACCGATTGAGGCGGACGGGTGTATGGGCAGGACCTCAATACCGCGGCTCCATCCCCCGATCACTACTGCGCAGACTCTGGCTCCAAATGATGTTACCAGTGAAATCTGGGACATTTTGGCTTCATTTTTATACAGTGGGAGGAAGTGGAGACGCGTTGTCCATCTTTGTATACAGTCTATGACGTGTACTGCGAGCACTAAAAATTTTATTTCACTTGACCTCTTTCTTCTGTGTTTGGGCTTCACCATTGTCAAGAGCCACATTAGGAATCAGTACATGGACATGTTTGAGAATGAACATGTGCTTTGAATTCAAGTGCATTTATCTATATGCAACTTGTTTTTAAAAGATTCTTTAATTTCACTTTCCTGGATAATTTTTTTGTTTGGAGCCCGCCCTTGCTTAGTGTTCTAGATTTACAATAATCTTTCTCGTTATCTCTCAAATGAACATTGAGACTCTTTTCCCTCAATAAATCCCCTCAAACCACACACAGCCTGCCGAGCCAACTCCACTGAAACAGTCATGCGTTTCATGTTGAAAGAGACATCCACTACTTTCAAGCCCTTCCTCTCTTTAAGAACAAGTTGAATGAATGCACATCATTTTACCAACTGCAACCCTTTTCCCACGCAGGGTTACAAAGTGCAGCAGCCATTTTGTGTTGTGATTAATGAGCTGTAATCAATACCTCCGCAGGTTTCTGAGCAACACCTAATGTGACAACCCTTTTAAGGCCGTAATTGTAATTGTGCCCTGGCTAACAGGCCTTGTGGGGATGGTGTAATTAAGAAACTGCTGGTAATGGAGACCAGTTATCATTGTACGAATGTCTAACCCAGAGCTGGCCTAATGTGTCTGGCAATAGGGAAACAGTGGGAGCAGAGGCACAAATCACAAATACGAAAATGACTCTGGGAGAAGAAAAAGTGTTGAGACAAATGATGTGAATCTGAACAGTGGGAGAATTCATCAAATCCGACTTCCATTGTCTTTCTCTTTGTCTAAATCAGTTTGTCTTTGTAGATTCTTCAGCTCTTTATGACATATTTGACATGTCTAAGAGCTGGAGTTTAATTCAAAAATAAAAGAGCACAAAGACGGAAGATGGATGAAGACTCCAGGCGCTTGCCTTCCAGCTGGGGATGATTGGACGGCGATTTGCCTGATGACAAGAGAAACCCCAGAACGATCCTTATTTTCATGTTAACAAAACGTGTCATATAGTGTAATGTCAGGCGCCCATGTTATGACACGGTACAAAAATAAAAGTCCTTTCGTTTATTCAGTCATTACTCATTGCAGCACCAGACGTTGTCACCGGGATGCAATTAACAAACCACGCTGAGGAGTCACAATCGTCTGACACATTTAGACGAGGCTGGAGTATTTCAGGAGAGGGCAAACAAAGCCGGGAATGACTCAAGTCACCCCGAGGAGATTTGGATCTCGACTCGTGACCATCATTTTTATCTCAAAATCCACTCATCAAGCTTAATCGGAAAGTTGGGCTGCAGTTAATTGTTACTAAAAGACATACTGTATGTTGACGGCATATGCTCGGGACTTTTTTCATCACGGTTATCAAAACAGAAGGGGCAGATTATCCAACATGGTGTTACAGCAGAGAAACAAGTGGTACTTGCCTTCAGTATATTTCTACATCTTCTTCCTTGTTGTTTCATGTATTCACTGTTGCTGTCTCTTATACTGTAACTTGAAAATCTGAGTGTCATTAACTATATCCACCTTGAGCAGTATTCAAGAAAGAGCTGTGCGCACTGTAAAATGTATTTCCAGGCACTCTGCAATACGGTTTTGATGTCAGTCCTGCATTAAAGCTGCATTAATTGATTTCTTTTTTGTTAGTTTTTTGGCCACATGGGGGCAGCACAACAAGCTGTGAACACAACACTGACATATTATAAAGTTGATAGGTTGCGGTGGATTGATGGGTCAACAAACAAGGGAGATGTCTGTTTGTTTCCCATTCTCTTTTTTTAAAACCATGACCATGATAATTGATATAGCTGATGTCTAAAAACTTTGAAAAAACTGCAAAAATGGAACCAAGATGTAATAAACACAAATTACACCTCCACTCACATGAAAAGCCCTGAGCTCAAAGCAACAAGTTCACACCTGTTGACTGGTAATTGTGAACAGTAATTGCGGCAATTTAAAAGGGCATAATAATCACTATTATTTTTTATATTGTTAGTAATGGTAGTGCTTTTAGTTTTAATATTTAATCACAGAAGCCAGCGGAAAGCATTAAATGGTGTCATGGCTTAACAAGGGAGGGCAGGGTTGTCTCTCTGTTATCAACCGGCTGCTTCGTGCAGTTTGTCATTACTGCTCTGAGCCGCCCGTCTCTGTGTTTATAATGGGGTATGATGCCCCGAGCTGCCGGCCTGCACTTAGTGCTGTCGGCGATTACAGCCCAGCCTTTAATTTCTGCCGCGGAGTCAGGGTCATCATGTGTAGGGGCGAGGAGAGGGGAAGTGAAAGAGAGGGTGGGGATGAGAACAGGAAAGATGCTGAACAAAGATTACATGAAAATACAGGTGAGCACCTTCCAAGTCTGGGTGTGTAAAAAAGGCACATACAGGCAGTGAGCGATGACTGCAGGTAGGTGGGATGGCAGAATGATAAATGACAAAAGACACTCGCTGGGAGACAAAGAAGAAGACGAAGCAGACTGAGAGAAAGATGAAGCTCTATTCTGCTCCAGAGGGAGCTGTGTGAAGTTTGATAAATAGCCTCAAGTGATGTCGCTTGAGTCAGCGTCAGTTGGGGCTGAAGACTTCAAGTTTGAAAAAAATATTGGGGTGTGGAGTTGGAAAGAAGTGAGCTTATCAGACCTCTGTAGCTGCTCCCCACCTTTGCTTTGCTCTCTACTAGCATAAAACACTTGAATCTCTGAGCGATCTGTCTGCGGTTGAGCATTGTGGGTCATGTAGGCGCCAGGTTTTGACAAAAAAGAAGAATGCGTGGAATAAAAAAGACGGCATCCGCGGTTCTGATTTTGATCGTTTTTTTCTTTAACTGTCCATCGTGAGTGCAACAATGTTATAGGAGTGCATTGCTAAATCGGTGGAGGACTCTTTTAAGCATAGCATTTGTTTCCAGGCGGTCCATTTCAACGTGAAACTTGTTTGAGATAGGTAACTAATGACAGTGAGCATGTAGATGTATCTCTATGTCAACTGAGCAAACTCCCTCCATTGATGAAGACAGTGTAAAAGGGTAGAAAGCTCCTGAAAAAACCTATACGTGGACTATGAGATGGGATCATATTCCCAAGGTCAATAATGAACTCAGTTTTATTTTTCATTCAATTTGCAGTGTGGTAATGCAGGTTTGAGCAGGACATGCTTTGAAAACTCTTTCTTCTTGATGCCTTCATGTGACTTAACATGTATTCACTCTGTAGATCTTCATCAGAGCTATTAGCTGCAGTTTCAGAAATACTTACATAGTAATACAGAGTTCATTAGAATCTGTGAAAATAACTATATTAGCATAAAGTTACAAAAGGTCTTATTTTATTATGAAAAAAAGGCATGCGTGGAAGCAAAAAAGCAGTCACAGAAGTTCATGGTGAAGGGTATTAGGTTATACAGTGTTTATTTTATTGTATTGATGAAATATTTAATCTTTGAGTAATTACTTTCTGACATATAAATGGTTATATAAGGCCATATAGAGCATGTGATTTGAGCTGAGTCTAATTCATTCATTCATTCATTCATATAGTGACTGATCATTATCTTGGCAGACAATGGTAACAGGTTGCTAAAAACCCAACATCCCCCCAAATCCTTGGGACATGACCCCCGCGTCCTGAATGGTACAGCCCTGGTTTGCATCATCATGACTGTCTCAAGTAAATTAAGTAGTTCACAGTGACAACACAGACAAATTACAATTTAGGCATCCAATACAGGAAGGATATAGATTATATACCTCAAAGTTATTTTTTTTGTTTGACATATCCACCTGAGCCGGATCAGAAATAAGAAAATGTGACAACTTTTTCACTCTGATTAACAAACAACCAGATCCCAGTCAAAATGTGATGATAAAAATCCAAATTAGGAAACATTCATTTGAAATGTGAATGACGCCTTTAACCAGCAGAAAAAACAGAAGTAGAGAAAGTAAGAGCAGCAGAATAAGAGATTTGAATGAAAGGGGTGCAGTGACTCTGCATTTTCATTGTTTCTCTATTGCACTGACTCATCCCTTTCAATAAGCACATTCACACACAGTGACACAACAGTCCCTCTCTATCTCTCTCTCTCTCTCCGATCTTTCCGTCGTTCCTCCATCCTTCCAGTTTTCTCTCTCTCCATCCATGCCTTTGTCTTTGTTTCTTCTTATAATCTTTCTCTCCCTCTTCCGTCCTTCCCTCCCTCCTTCCTTTCTCTCCGGCTTAATCCTCGGAGTTGTTTTGTTTGGGAGAACTTCCTTTCTGTGGGTCTTTCTTCTCCCCTTCAATAAACGAGCCGGTCTTGTGATGGGAAACAAGAACTTCCCTATTTTAGTCTGCTCTGGGGAAAACACGCAAAGAAGCACAATCACACGCACAAACACACACACACACACACACACACACCCATATACACATACTGTACATGCTCTACAGAGACATAAACGCACAGATTAACACAAACATACAGTACATGTGCTTTTCTATTAAAGTGTGGTTTAACCCAAACTCAGATTTACATGTATGTGTGCGTGAGAGAGAGAGAGAGAGAGACAGAGAGAGAGAGAGAGAGAGAGCTTGGCTTTGTATCTGGATCCTGTTTGTCAGTTAGGACGGCTACTTCCACATCCCCAGGATGCAAACACACTCACACGAATACACAGAAGCTCTCTGTACATTTTATGTGCAAAAACCACATCCAACACAGCAACACACGCAACTGCTCCAATGTAGGTTTAGTCCTGCAGAAACCCACCATATGCACATGGGACTTATGACATGAGCTTTCTGAAATTAAAAAGCTTTTTGCTGCAGATCTTTACTGCAAGTTTGTCGTCTTTTTGTCTTTCTTCTGTTCCATAGTTCTATAATACAGTGGATGGACTAAGAATGTCAGATTTCCCCCTTTCTCTCCTTTCTTTTTTTAAAAGATAAGACTGGCATTATACTCATTTTTTGATAGTCAACAAATTCCACGATAAGACCAAAACCAACAATACCTTATTCCATCTCTCATTACATCCCGACTTTGCTGACCCACTTGTGACAATCAGATCAGGACTCATTGGTTCCTTCTGGTGACGTAAATCTTTAAGAAATAGGTCACAAATGTAGGGTTCCATTTTTAAGAAAGGCTCAGTAATTTTCTAAAAACAGCTGGGCACTGTAGTTTTTAACAAATGTTACTCAAACAGGAGGTCCATTTGTTGGGGACTATTTTCATCTGTGGTGCAGGACGGTGTATGTGGTACTGACCCAAAATAAACTACCATGTGTGTGTTCATGCTGAAGGAACAAGTCACCCAGTGCAACGATGTGGCTCGCTGATGTGTTTTTAATAGTTTTAGACAATGATGGAGCTCTATGGTACAATGGGATTTGTTGATAAAAATAAAAATATAGAATATCATCAGCCTTATCCTTTAAGTTCTCTGATAATATCACATACTATATATTCTGTTTCAGTTTGTTCCAACTGTTCTTTGAAGCAACATGATGTTTACACTGGGTGAAACATTCAAACTTTGAACTGCATGACTTCATGACTTTATTGCACCATCAAATTACAGTATCCTTGATGTCTTGTGCTTCATTTTATACATATTTCCTCAAAATTCAGAGTGATATATTTAGTATCTTTGGAAACTTTAGGATTTCCACTTGGATTTGAAAAACAGTTCTGTGGGCCTGAACAAAGATGGGCTGCACAGCATGAAGTCTGTACTGATTATCCAACCGTCACTGAGGTTTAAGGGGTTAAAGAAAGTACACACATGGGCGGTAAGTGATTTTTATTTGGTTCCTTGTAAATGGAGCACATTGTGCAATTCTTAGAGAACCGCTAATGGATTAATGCTCCATACTGTGCCAGTGTTTTCTCCACTGCAGTGGCACTGTAAGGTGCCCTTTTCCCACTTCGCTTCTTCTATAGTTCAAACTCCACGTGAAAGCTTTTTGTTACCAAAGCAAGCCTGAACAAAAGTACCGAGGTTAGCGGTAATATATTTGCTTACATCTTTGAACATTTTAAGACAACATAATAACTCTGCAACCAACTGTTGCAGAATCAGAAAGACGTTCCTTCATTATTCTCCGTGACAGGACAAAGTTGGTGAGCTCTTGTCTGTCTGTAACGTTGAGAGCATTTCCATAAATCCCAGCATGCTAATCGACACGCGGCCTCCCAGGCAATCAAAGATCATCAACTGACTCATACATCACCCACTGAGAGCTATTTGAATATCTGACATGTGAAGTATGAGTTAGAAAAATAGATTGTTGTGCCAAATGTTGGCATAAACACATTTCTTTTAATTCATTATAAAAAGGGAAGTTAACCCTAAACACTCAGGTGAAAAATATATATATTACATTAAAGCCATAAAGACAGAAAAAGAATAATTTGGATCCAGGTTTTTATATGTATAGGCAAGTGTGGATGCTTGTGTATCTGTGTCACTGTGAGTCCAAAGAGCATTTTCGGTTGCTCCAATGCAAATGACCGTGTGCTTATTTGCATATGTTAACAACAATATGTCTATTGTTTCAGTGACACCAGCCGGTGAGAGGACTCCATTTCATTTAGCTGGTCACAGGTGGAGGAAATTTTGACTGTGTGAAGACCTTGTTTTAACAGCTGCAAAGATCCTTGTATTCAGCAACATTCACAATATTTCCTACCTTTGCTAAATTTCTTTTTTAAATGTCCACACAGATCTGATCTGAGGTATAACATTATCGTTGTATTTTCCCCCCAAGATACGCCAACCCCATCTCTCCCGTAAAAAAAAATGTAAGTTAAAAGGGTTGGATACTTTCTCAAGAGAAGTGTCTTTGTGCATGCATGTGTGTTTTTTGCTTGTGCATTTGTGTTTAAAAGGGGACTTCATCCTTGCCTCGGGGTCACAGACCTTACAACAAAAGTCTAATTCATGTCCAAAGATCTGAAGATCCGCCTCGTCATGAGTTATCGACCAACTACAAAGTCACAACTCTTTTTCTGGTGAGGAATGAGGCGCAGTTTGAAAGACTGGAGGTCATGAGATGCTCAAAAAAAAAAAAAAAAAA
>NTHP01000167.1:84040-127369 GCA_003416845.1 Oplegnathus fasciatus
AAAAAAAAAAGGAAATTTCCACACCACAAAATAGTTTTCAGAGTGACTCATTTCGAAACCATGCACCGCTGCACGTCACAGATCAAAATGAAAGGGAAAAAAATATTAGAAAAGGTCAAAAAGACTTCAAATCAGTCGTTCTGTACTTGAAAATACACTTTTTCCTATTCATGTTATCTGTTTGGATAAGCCTGTGAATATTCTCATTCATCCAGGTCATAATTATCTCAAGGAAATTGAATCGAACGCAACTGGATTTTTGGTTTTGTCTTTGGTTTCATCTGTTTGGATCCTCTGACCTTGCAAATGGAGGGAAAACAAACACACACACACACACACACACACACACACACTCACACACACCTGAGGTATGTGAAACCATTAGAAGGCATTAACCCTGTGTAGCTGCAAGCAGAACCATTTCTTTCAGTGGCTGCATGTGTGGTTGTGGCCATTTTGGTCTCAAACGCCTGTGAACTTTGGGTTTAAGTTACATTTAAAGACTGTTCACAAGAGCTAAAGCAGCTGTGCACTTCACACCCACATATGAGCATTTTTGAAGATTTTTTTAGATAAAATCGAAGAAGAAATCAAGATATTTCCAGCGAAGAAAACAACATCACAGTTTTCACTTGCCTGGTTGTAGACCACTGACTTTATGACTTATGGCTTACCTTGAAAAGGGCTTTGTCTTATCTTGCTTTATAGTAATACAGTGACTAGTGAAGAAGGCCATGGGATGTGGGCAAAAGCCGGTAAGTGAGATTAGAATATTTCACCCACAGATATGTGCTCCCAAGGTCGAGAAAGAATCTCCACTCAAATCAACAATAAATGTTGGATTTCACCGTCAATAACTCAGCGGACTCTCTCTCTAAACATTCTCCTCACTCATTCAGTTAGAACAGATGGACTTACAGTAGCCTCAGTAGACCAGAATGCAACGCAGCCACAAGAAATGTTGCGTTTTGAGTAATCACACAGAGTAATGCTCATTTTTATTTACTGCAAACTCTCTTTCTTACTCTCTGTTGCTGTCATTCTCTCCACTGACTCCCCAAACCAAAAGCTGAATCGAAAAACTTTCAGGAATCTTCTCTGGACACTGTGAAGAGAAATTCTGGGAAATATAGGAAAATACTACATGAAATATCAACTCAGGATAAATTACATTCATATTGGACGATTCTGCAGCTTACAGTTATGTCAAAAACCAAAGTTCAGTTCCCCATTCAGTATGATAGAACTTTATGCTTGTTAAAATTGTAATATATTGAATGTAAAAAAAATTGGAATAGGACGATCTCACTGAATAAAATCCAACATTGACATTCTTCTCTGGTGATGAAGTTGGAAATTTAGGTGAATTGAGGATCACAAAGTACTTCAGTTTGGTTTTAAAGTTTGAACTGTTTTATCTCTGTAAGATGTGATAGAGGATTGATTCATTTTAAAGCCTCAAATTGGGATAATTGAATGCTGCAGGTGCCAGCCAATGAACATCAGTGGCTCTCAAAGTCCGGCGATTCCCAGGAGTCAGTGAAGTTCCCAGCAAAACGAGGTATACGTCTGTTTTAACATCCGATTACACACAATTCAGATAGTATGTAAACCAAATTTAAGAATACGTCCTTCCCTCCCACAGAATAGACTTTGCAATGGCATAGATAATCATAACTGACACTTAAAATGTTCCTCAAATCAAGTTTGCTGGGACAAAATCTCATGAAATTGGGGTCAATGTGACTTCCTGGGTGTCATGGACATAAAAACTGTTTAAGTTCAAAGCTACACAGGTATAATACCCAACTGTATTCCAGAGTTTGGAGGGAAAATGCAACATTTTCACATTTTGAAAACAATTTTTGACTGCATGTTTTCCACTGTACCTCCTAGAAATCTGAAATACTCATATAGAAGAGCTTGAACTCTGTTTCTAAAGAAATATAGTCCTGTTTTCCCCATTTGTGTCCATTTTAATTGTACCACAGGGCAGCTTTTCTTTCAGGATGACAGAAAAGAGAAACTGATGGATGATTTAACTTCATTTGAGGGATCAACACCCAGCAGCACAGCTCCTGTTGGCTCACTGTCACTTTTAAAAGAATGGAGTTGGGGTTGGAGGGTGGGGGTGAGGGTGGGGGTGAGGGTGGTGGTGGTGGGTGGATGCTGTTTTGGATCGTGTTGTGATGGAGAGAAAGAAACAGGAGGAGGGATTTGCGGACCGGATAGCGCGGTGACATCAGCTTTGAAAAATGTGTGTGTGCAAGAGTGTGTGTGTCTGAGTGTGTGCCTGTGTCTGAGAAAAAGCCGAATCAGAAGAGGGCAGGAAAGAAAGAGCTCTCACTCTGTTCTTTTTTCAGAGGACCAAATGTCAGGCAAGGAGCACGGGAAACAAGATAATTGCTCGTCATTCAAAAGTTGCTGTTTCAAAAGTGCATTTTGTGTGAACTGCATATGAATATAAGTGTGTTTCACCTGGAAACCTGATCAGGATGTTTTCCTTCTGTCCTGCCAATGCATGCTGGGATAGGATCCAACACCCTCAACCCTGAATATAGGCTACAGGAAAAGCTGATCAAAGAAAAACAGAATTTTAGGTCAGTTAAGGTCTACTGACAGTGTGTAAGAGTGTCATGAGTAGCACATTTTTGTTGTTTTTTTATTGATCTCGCTTGAGCATTTCAGTAGCACATATATTATTTTAATAAGGTGATGAGAGGTTTTTACAGTGTATTGTTTTTAGCACACGTGTGCCATCTCTGCATGTGGCAAAACTGCCAGAAATTGTTTTAACTTTGGCTAACCATCAATTTTGTTAATTACAGGAAGTTTATCACAGGCCAAATGATTTTAATACATAAAACTTTGATGAATTAACCATGCAGTTTGTGGCACTGTGCATTTCTGTCTGAAACAGCGGTTGCATCCCAATTCAAAACTGTATGCTAATTCTCAGCAGGCTTTGAGTATGCAGTGTGGTCGCACTGGGAAATGACTGAATGAAGATACTCCATAAATTTGTATGTATACTAAAATTGCTTATTTTTTTAATGTAATGTTCATGAAAAGTTGACCTGGAAAAAATTTAAATAGTTTGTCGATGGTGGTGAAACAGCTCCAGAAACACCAAAAAACTCTTTTGAAAAACATTTGGGGTTTTTTTTGTCTGTTTGTTTGACTGGTGTGTAGCAGCGCACATCAACAACAGTATCCAATAATTAGTATATAATATTACATGCAGTTAGTATGTATTGTGGAAGTGGGACACACAGAAGATACTGTCTTCTTCGACGGTAACACTAGGAGTTGCCAAAGTCAGACATTTTTAAATCCTACACAGATAGGAGTGTTAAATAACTTTTTATATTCTATTATATATCAGTTATCCTGTGTGAATTAAATGTCTTAATGGGTCCACTTGGTTCCTAGTAACCGAGACCTGGTTGTATTGCAGGACTTTCTAATACCCAAATGGGTCAGAGCAGACTTGCTATCAGATCTGATCAAGTGGGGCAGGCAAAAAACGTGTTTTGTTGACACGAGAGAATGAACTGTGAAATTCAAGAGAAAATTCATGGCCAGATGAATCTGTTTGGCGGTTCTGGGGCCAAAAAGTTGCTGTTGGCCCCCTATTGACCTCTCCACCAAATGAACTCTATACAGTGTGTACAGTATGTGCCCTGTTCCCTCCAAGTTCCAGAGTCCAGTGCATCCAGTACTCATTTGCTGGAAATTTGTGCTAGTTTGTGATAATTTGATTAAACACAACTTCATTCAGAACATGCGTCAAGTGAGCAGAATATAAACTAAAATAATAAAGCTCTTAAAATTAGATTTTGACACAGTCCCACTACAAGACACAGACACAAAATTAAGTAACAATGCAGGACTCCCTTCGGTTTATATTGTACTTTAGTGGGGCAAATTCCCTTAAAAATGGGATTAATCAAATGACCAAAACCAGCTGACATCCAGTAAACCTTTTTGGATCCCTTGGGGTCCTGGGCTCTGGGACCACTCTGCCCAGTTGGTAAACCAGCCTCAGGCTGATGATATGCTCTGTGGCTGCTGGATTGGGTCTGACTGTCCTCGGGTCCCTTTCAGATCAGGTCTCCTTTAAAAAAAAAAATATATATATATATAAATATATACATGCACGTGGGCCTCTGGTGTGACTGCTGATGTCATCCACATTTCGTGTTGTTAACAGAAAAAAGAAAAGAAAAATTTCATTCACCTATCCATTCATTCATTCATTCATCCACTGAGGGGTTTATTGAGAGAGTGAGCGGTTGCGTGCAATAGACGATCTCTGCACGACTCAGACAGCGTGCTTAACCGTGACCGAGAGAGAGAGAGAGAGAGAGAGGGAGAGAGAGAGAGGGAGGAAAAGGCGTTTCCACGTTTCAGCAGCCGGTGACAGAGCAGCGGACAGCGAGGCAGACGGACCGAGAGAGGAACCACGACCATCCTGAACCCGGCATTTCTCTTTGATTGTCTCCAAACACTCCCTGACAGTTCAGCCCACCCGTGTCCCCTTCACGGCCGCGTTTTCCTCCACGCTGGTGAACCAGACTCAAATCCATCACTGAGCGACTTGAAACCGCAAAAGTGACACGAACCCACCGAGACCGACGGAGTGGACTTTTTTTTTCTCCTGCAGCACGTCCCGACCTCTGTTAGGCCGAAATTAAATTCCCACAGAGCTGTTTCCTGTGAGATCCGGAGGAGATTATCTTCCCGCACACTCCCGCATCTCTCCCTGTCTGTAGCTGACTCATATTTGCTGCTCTCGGGGTGAGTACATCTCTCTTTAACTCTCCTTTTCTGCATGTCTCACATGCAAACCGCTTTCTTTTGGGTTGTTTCTTTAAGACCAAACCCCCCAGGGTGTAGTTTATTAATTGGACCTTGCTGGGAGTCAGTCAGCCTCCTCCATTCATGGATACGGATCATTTCCCTCCTCGCATACCGTTACATGATGGCTGTGTGAGAGACTCGCCTACTTCACAGCCTGCCTGTAAAATTTAGTTTTCCGGCTTGTTTTGGCATCAAATGGGTCAACTGCACAGAGGGGAGAAAAGTTGAAGAAATGGGGCGTTCACGGCCCTTAAGGGTATATAGATTTACAAAGACTATAAGAGCGTGAAACATATTTTGCGGATGAAATTCATTGAAGTAGGCATTTGGGACACTGTTATCAGCAAAGGATCTGGCCGACAATAGCTGAAAAATTAAACAAAAAATAAAAAAATGTCAGTATATTTAAAAACAGAAACATCTGTGGACACTTTTTGCATCTGCAAAATGTGCTGTGAAGTAACAAGCCATGTGAAATGTGCAATGCCTTGTTGGCTTGACACGACTCAGTCATGAACTTGACTGTTAAGTGGCAAGTTGATGAATTTCCCATTCTCAAGAGGGCATTTAACACACCATTGATTAAACTAATTGGATTGGGTTTAGTGTCCTTGTAGGCATTCACTACCCAATGTCCTTTTCATTACTTCCCAGCCAAATATTCCCATAATACTCCTACAGAGACTTGATTCAGCGATGTCCTCCTATTGAATCCTAATGAGTTACTTTATAGAATATTGGCCTGTAGGGGTTTGTTCCCTGAGTTGTCTGGTCATGTCTGGAGTTGTAAGGATCTCTGCAGTTCTTTTGGACCAGACTGTCTGGACTGCCTCTAAACCCACACAAAATTCAGTCAGAGGAAGGAGGCGATAATAAACCACCGGCGACCACCTGTGACCGTCCCGGATGGCTGTGTGTGTGTGTGTGTGTGTGTGTGTGTGTGAGTGTGAGTGTGAGTGTGTGTGAGCGGATGAGGAAAGGGTGGGTCTTTTATGAATGGATGTGTCTGGCCTGCCAACACTGTGTGTGTGTGCTGGGAGGGGTGGGGGTGACTAGTGCTCCTCTCCCTCACCAGTAGCTGGTTTATATCACCAAATGTTGTCTGTTTTTAATCCCCTGAGAGTGTCACAAAAGTATTCCTGTCATATTCTTGTTGGATTTTTTTAGGCCTCACATTTTTTATGTAGAATTTTGTTAAAGGAAAGACAATTTTTTTTTTGTATTGCACCTTTCAGCAACAAGGCACACAAAGTAAAGTTAAAACTTTCGGTTAAAGATGAAAATAAGTTTAATAGCTTTTGTTTTGCCTGAAATAAGTGTAAATACTTAAGAACTCATATTTGGACAATAATAGTCAGGCAGCTGTAAATATAAAGCAGTGAAAGCCATTGTTTGTTTTGTCTTATTTTAAGTAGGACTGCAACAAAGAATTATTTTCAGTATTGATCAAACTGACGATTAGTTTTTTGTTTGGTCTATAAAATGTCAGAAAATAGTCACAGTGTCACAGAGCCCAAGGTTATGTCGTCAAATAGCTTGTTTGGTCTGACCAACAGAGACATTAGCATAAGTTTGTCGATTATCAAAACAATCGCTGATACATTTTCTGCCGATCGACTAACTGTTTTAGTTCTAACTTTAAGCGATTTATATGCTGCGCATGTGTTTAATCAACGTCCTTCTCTCGCATCCCGACCACATGTGACACGCGAGTACAGTACATACATCCAGATACTGCACACACTTCAGAGTGTGTGACGCTTGTACAGCATGACAGCTGTCACAGCTGTCAACTTTAGTTTGTTGAAATAGTAACTTCGAGTTTCAGCAAGTTTCAGAAACAGTCTAGTCAAGTTTGGAGTCTTTCATAAAGTGCTGGCAACAGTAAAGTGTCCCTGTAATCTGTGCATTTAATGTGTGTGTGTGTGTGTGTGAGTTCTTGCAGGTTTATGAGGACATTTTTGAAAAGTGGGAACATGTTGACTTCCTGTAAAGGGCTGTTTGGGGGTTAAAACACAGTTTTAGGGACAATATAAGATTTAGTTTTAGGTTGAAATTAGGGCAAGGGGGCTTAGCATGTAGTTGTGATGGTTAGGGGCTAGGGTCCTCACAAGTATACAAGTCCAAATGTGTGTGTGTGCCTTGACTCAGCTTTTTGGGAGCCTGTCTCCTCTCCTGTCTGATACATATTGATCTGTCTTCTCGGACGGAGGAAAAAGAAAAACTGGGCAGCGCAGCAGAAATGTGCTTCCTCTCTCGGGTTCGCTTCCCCTCTGCGAGCGTCGGTGGTGTCGGTTGTCCTCCCGCCGCCGCCAGGGGAATGTTTGTGGTTGGCTGTTTGCAGGCGCTGAGTCAAACACAGTTTTCGGGAAGATCAGCGTTAAACTGGTGCAACTTGAAAAAATGAAAACAAAAGAAAAACACGTCCAACCATGTTTTTGCATGGACTTTCACGACTCCCTTGTCAGCAAGCTGTTCATTGTCACACATTCCAGACAACAGACAATAGAATAGAATAGACTTAATCACTTCACCATAACCATAAGAAACTAATTTTAGCTACTGTTTTCAGCCTAACAGCCAAAATCTTATAGTACGCAAGGAAGAGCATCTCTACACCGCAAACTGAAACCCACAAATCCACTCGAGTTTACCCAGAATAAAAAGCTGGTGTTGGGTATTGTCGCTTCTGCTACCACAGGAAATGAGGAATGGAAAGTTTGTTTCGATGAAACTGGTCTCACCAACATCATATCTACTTCCTCTCCCCTCCCTTTTGGTTTCATTTGGTATGAAACAAAACAGACTGGCCGGGGTGGTAAACACCAGCATGCAGTGCACTGACTTCATCTTGCAAACGTAGGGCTTTGCAAAATGGCCACCTTTTTTTTTCCCATAATGGAGCAGGACTAAAACATGATTGAAACATCATGTTTTTTTTTAGATTTACATGCACAAACAGTTAAGTTAAAACATCTGCACAAGGTGCAAGGCTGGCTGCGCCATAGATAACTGTATCGTGGCAATCCATCCAATTATGTTCAAGATATTTCACTCAAAGCAAATGTCAACCTCCTGGTGGCACTAGAGGAAAAGTCAGGCACTCACCAAAGTCAGTAGGATTCCTCCTTCGGGGACCATGAATGTCTTTACAGAATTTCATAGCAAACATCCAGTAATTGTTGAGACATTTCAGTCTGAGTCAAAGTGGTGGATTAACCAACAGACCGTCCCTAGATCCATGCCGCTAGAAGGGCTAAAAATACAGGTTATTTCATACAGCACTGAAGTGTCATCTATGCGTCAACTAATTACAGCGCGGACATCTAATTTAATAATCAGACAAGAGTAGAAATTCAAAGTCTGCACACTAATTCATCAGCTCCTGCTGTTTATGTCTCTCGACATAGCTAGCGTTAGCATGACAAAAGTAGAATTTGCACACTAGTTGAGAAAACTGCGGCAGGTCTGCATATCGTGAAACTGTTCACGTCACAGGTCAGCTAATGTAGCCAGCTGTCATCTACGTTACTTCTTGACCTTTTTGTGCACGTTGTAATAACTTGATTTTGACAGTGTTGACATTTAACACATCGTGCACATTCAGGCTCAACCATTATAAGGTTTTTATGTTTCTCTGATACCAACATTGGGCAAATAAATGCACAAAATTTAAGGCATACAAACAAGTTTTAAAAGAGTTATTCCATTAGCTTGTTGAAAAAACTGTACATGTCAAAAACACTTTGAATGCCCCGATGCATTTGGCATTGGCCTTCCTCAGGGGGAGTCACAAAGTTTCCAACAGCTGTCAGTGGAGTGGACTGAAAGCTTTTTAAACTTTCAGTATGAGGAGAGCCTTGGAGTTTGGTTTTGTATGTTTCTTTGTCCACCTCTGCACCCAAATGAAACTCTCTATATTCAGTTTTTGTCTTTAAAAACTCTTTTTGTCCTTGATTTTCCTAATATTCAGTGTTTTTAAAAAAATATATATTTCTATTCCTGTTAGGATTGAGGATTCGCTACAGGACTGCATTGTTGTTAGTGTAGAAAAGTCTCTGAAAAAGCCTTTGTATCATCATGAGACCCAGGCTAACCTCCGTTGCATCAGTTGTGGACGACGCTGACAGGCCGACATTCGATATTTAATAAAGCCCAGTATCAGCCTGAGCTGACTACAATGCATGTCAACACAGCAGACTGGGTAATTAAGATCACATCATGCTGAAAACCAACACAACTGCGTGTGGTCTCAGAGTAGGGACTCGGATATCAAGAAAACAACCCCTGTTTTTCAGCAGAGCAGCCTCACCGTCGCTCTGGAAGGATCACTTCCTGCAACAGCGGATCCTCTGACATGCCTCCTGGTACACAGAGGGAACAGATATGTCACTGTCAGACCATCCCTGCCTTTTGTTTCCCATCTCTTCCCCCTGCTGCGCGTTTGTTTACTTTCACCATGTGTGCGCCGGGCTCTCAGGAAGCTATGAGTTACAGAGGGTCAGTGTCATTACGCCGCGTTACATCACTGCTTGTAAGCTGCGCTACGGCTGCTCACTTCCATCGTCTTCCGCCGCCGCCCACTTTTCTCTGTTCTAGGTGTCCATCTGCAGATTAAAGTGTTGGAGGAGATGCCGCTTTCTAACTCAACAGGAAAATGTTTCTTAAAGTAAACAAACACACATACAATGAACAAAACAAGTTGAAGTCAGAACATTTGCATTGTGATCCTGCAGCCCAGAACAGATGCAAAGCTTGGAGTCATGCAGAGAATCATTATGGAATAATCCTCTGACTACAAACATTAAGGCAGTGAGTATGTGAAGCATTAAAACAGCACTCCGAAACTGATGTAACTGATGCTGAATGTTAGCAAAGCCAGCTAAATTGCTTTTGAACGAGACGCTGGTTCAACCTCCGGCTGCCCAGTGTGATTGACTCTTGGGCTGACAGAGCTGTCAGGACTCGCGTGAGAGAGACTCTCCTCGGCGCTACAGGATTTTATTACTGAACTATGACCAGGACTCACAATTCATTTTTTCTTCGACTGTGTAGTTTTCTAATCACAGATGATAATCAAAGACATTAAAACATGAGTCTTGCTGGTAAAACCAAAGACTTGACGTGTAGGATGTTTAGTGTGGGGTGGCTGCTCTGCAGGTGCGCTAGACGGTACTGTAACATATTTGTCATAATCTTAGGCAAGGTGTATTGAAGAAAAAACATCAATGTTGAGTGTTTATAAGAATAAAAATACTGGAAACACAGAGCTCTAACACTCTGCACAACTGTATATCAGGTGAAATGACATAGGAAAACTTAGCTTGGTGCTTCTGTCTCAGTCATCGGTGTCACAGGAAGTGATACTGCAAACAGGACAGAGTAGGACTGGGCCAAGAGTCAAACCAGCACCCAGAGCCAAGCTTACCGCCTCCACTGTTTTAAAAATGTCTATAACAAACACTGCTTATTGTGTTGTACTCAGCCAGAGCACTGGATGCTCTGCTCTCGGGCAAACAGGAAGTAATGCCTTAAAGGGGAAGTCCACATTTCCAGTTAATTCACCGGCTATAATCAGTTTTTATTCCCTGACACAGATTTCTTACATTCCAGATACATTACGGATGATGCTATTAGATTTCATTTGCAGCTCAATGTGTTTGGCAAGATGATTATGTTGATGTTTACTCTGAAATTATAGCATCAAAAACCATGCCTGTGTTAACTGAGGAGGAAATGACCAGCTAGTCACAATTTATCAGGCTTTTAACCTGAAGGAGAGATTTACCTTGATGCAGTGTTTGTATATCTGAAGCATGTGCGATGATTTATTTTAAATTCCCCAATGCCACAGAGGTTAAGCCTTTCTCTCTCCGGCTGCAGCTACATGGACAAAAAAACACAGATTTAATGCCTCCAGCAACTGCTTGGTTGCGTGGTCGGTCGGTTGCTGCGCTACAAGTGACGCCTACACCAGCAAAAAGCTACTTTTTAATGCTCGCTTCCACTTTTGATACTGTTTATCTGCTCTGTGTCGTAATTGCATCCATGCCAATGCTGCAGGGTTTTCAAATTTCCTCTTTTCGGGGTGGAGCAGCAACGCATCAGCAGGGTAGCGAGGATGTAAAAAGGTACGACTTTAGCATGGTTTTGTGCAAAACTGGAGCGATTCTGCTGATTTTCAGGATGGAGGGGCGTTGCCTGCCTTACCACAGCTGTGGAAGTGTTTCATAAGCCCAATCTGTCTGACTGGCAGTGTTTCACAGTGGCCAGAATAATGGATGAAACGATCTACACACACATGCAGTACACCTAAGCCTACACAGACGGGCAGAGGCACACAAACAGCAACAGTGCAGATGGGCTGAAGCGCACACATGTACAAACACGTGGACACGCGCGCACACTTAACACTCTCTTTCTCTTTGTTTTAGATGCACACACATACAGTACGTGCACACTTTGATTCAGGCCATTCCCCTTCGTCCGTGTGCATAATCTACTCTGCCGCTCGACTCCAAATGAAACGCCTCAGTGGGTCTGATTGGATTTGATAAGAGTTGATTCGATTGAAGCAGGAGGGGAGGGAGGTGAATACGCTTCTGCAGCGTGTGCGTTTCAGGTGTTACAGGATACAGGATTCCCTACATCCAACTTGTCTCTCGGTGTGTACATCAGTGTAAATGTGTGTTTGACACCAAACCGTGCCACTTCTTGAGCGCCGTCGCACTGTTTGATCAAAGCCAGAGTCGAGTAGGAAACATCATGAGACCGCTGCTCAGCAAAGGCCCTCGGTTCCCTCTCAGTGCTGTCCAGCCGATGCATTTCACATGGTCTTCTCATCTACATCTGCACAGATCCTCGCACTCGTGTACACACACAAAAGCACAAGTCACGATTACTTTACCATTCAGGTCAGTTTCCTGCAGTACCTTCCAGGCAGCCATTGGTTTCTAGTCATTTCACTAAGCTGAGAAAATGAACTTATATGGTGCATTCAGGTGCTTGTGGGAAAGCCCCATATCTGAGATTTAAAGGGTTTGTTCACCAAAAGTACAAAAAACATTCAGTATTTTCTCATTTATCTTTAGTGGTGCTAATACAGCGGATGTGAAAGGAATTTGTGATGCTAAAAATAACCGTTAACAACTGTTTTCCCAGGGACTATTTCTTTGGTAGAAAGTAGTTCCAAAGGAAGCTGCTCAGCTGTAGAGCAGCCCGGCGTTAACAAGCTGCAGTACCTTGTCAAAATCAAACCTGAAAGACAAACACAAACCAAACTTTGTGATACAAGTTTGTTGTGAATTCTGTGGTTTCTTCCGTTGATGAAGTTGCTGTTTGGACGCAGACTCTGATGTCTCAGACTTAGCATTTTTCTACAAGCACTTAAAGGAATAGTTTGACATCTTGGGAATAACATTTACTTGCTCTCTTGCCAAGAGTTAGATGAGAAGATCAATACCACTCTCGTGTCTGCACACTGAACATGAAGCTACACCCAGGTGGTAGTAAGCTTAGATCGGCATGAAGACAGTAGCAGGGAGAAGCAGCTAGCCTAGGTCAAAGTTGTTTTTGTACTTTTGTTTTTGTACGGATTAAACGTGTTGGCCTCCTGTTCTCCTGTTTCCAATCTTTTCGCTAAGCTAAGCTACTCGTCTGCTGGCTGTAGCTTTTATATTTAACGTACAGGCATGAGAGTGGCGTTGATCAGTAGAGCGAATAAGTGTATTTCCCAAAATGTGGCACCATGAAATTTCAGGGCCGTCCTTGCTCTCAACAGCCTTAAAATGCAATTATAGTACAGCTGACAAAAAGATTAGAAATACCTCAAAAACTAAAATGGAAGAAAAGAGAATTGAAAACTCCTGAACTGCAATAACCCTACTGTGTGTGTGTGTGTGTGTGTGTGTGTGTGACACACGGCAAACTTTTTGGCCAGTTTTTGTTTTTGTCTTGCGACAGACGAGGACTCAGCCTGTGGCGCCGTGGAGAAGCTGGCCGTGCCCGTTGGGGGGTCTGGTGTGTTTGCGCTTCTTCATCTGCTCTTTGGATGACAGATATTTGTGTGTATGATGAAGAAGTTGGTGGCGTGGGTCGAAAGTGCGGGTCTATAACAGTTGCTCTGATAAGCTATGAGTGCCTTGATGAGACACTTTGTGTTGCTGAGGTGATTCAGAGCAGTCGTTTTGTATGCCGCCCTGAATTACACCAAACGTTGTCCTTATGTACTTCATGAAAGACTGTTTCAACATATTTTATGGGAGATTATTGGTCATTGCACTCTTTTTGGAGTATAACAAGCTGGTGAAATACATATTTTAGCTTAAAGCCTTCCTTTAACGCCTGGTTTTTGTCATTTCCTGATGTTTGTTCACACATCTGTCTCAAATATGAGCATCCATCCATCCATGTCATCAGTCTTGAAAAGGAAGTTCGCCTCCTGAATTCATCAGTTAAAGCCCCAAACCTGTCTTCGCCTGCCTTTTAATGTCATTACTCCCATCCCCTTCTCCAGCGTATGTGTTCATGATTGTGTGTGTGTGCTCGTGTACTGTATGTGTGGTTGAAAAAGCCTCGGGAATCAGGTTAACCTCCTTGCCACAGAGATGAAAAATTCACAAAGTACACACGCACACACACGCGTGTACCTTCTCTCCGCTTCTGCTCAAACTGATAAAATGCGATGCAGGCGTCAAACTTGCTCTGTGTATGTTGTTTATGTAACCCTCTGGGGACCTGTGTACCCACCTTGTGCTTGAGGTATTGCAGCTTGCACTAATGCATTGTACCATTACACAAAGGCCCGACTAGAAGCTTTCATGTAATACCTTTTTCACAGAGTTTTTGGAGAAACTAAACCCGCGGTGGGCAACGAGCAGCCCACAAGCCACATCTGCCCTTGTCATTGTTCCATTTCAGTCTGGTCCCACATCTGTTTCTCTCTTTGCAGCACTTAGTATTCAACGTTTGGAACATCATTGATGAGCCAAATTACATTTTGCTCAATCCATATTGAAATTGTCTCAGTGCTAAACACCTGCTTTAACCTACCTGCTTCTGCTTTTCTAATCATCTCTGCTTTGTGAGTGTGGTGGGGTTTAAAAGGTGAAATCATTAAAGAATCATAGTTTTCGAGCATATAATACCTTGTTAGTCCTTTTCATGAAAACAGAAAGTTTCTCTTTGTATATATTTGAAATAATGAACACTAAAGTGTATCAGCCTTCAATCCTTTGCCCTTAGCCCTTTACATTTCATTACATGTGAAACCTGGTACAGACATCTTTCTAAAATCTCATCCAGTTGGTATATGAGGATCCTTTCTGTCCATTATGTTCAATTAAAGCATCATTTACACACATTTTGTCAACAATTGTTCCAATTATTATTATATTGCCACTAGAACAAATTATCCAAGATGGATACTAGATGTTTTGATTTGTGCAAAGGTGACCATCGTAGATATCGACTGTATGTACAATGTAATTTTCAATGATTTCACCTAAAGCTTAAAGGCAAACACACAGTTCAGGAATGTAAAAATACTGTATTTGCATTTGTCTGGTGCCATTTTGGAAGTCCAGTGAAAATGTGTCTATGTGCAGGTATTTTTTATAAGAGGTTTATCCAGCCAGTAAAAGACTGTTGTGTTTGAAGCGTTTGTAGCTTCACTCAGTAATTTTTTGATAAAAGTGAACAGTCTGATTATATATATTCATTTTAAAATTAAGGCTATGTGACATTAAACTTTTGTCTCACAAAACAGAGAAAGTTAAAGCCATATCTGGAGAATTTGTTTGCGATTGTCGCATCTTTCACATTTTTTTATGGCATGTGTCTTATTTGAGCCCACCACTAGGGGGTGGTGAAGTCTGTCATTTTCAAACTCGACACATCACATAGCGGCTTTAATTTACTATGAAACTTCACTTGCAGCGACTACACATCACCAACACCAATAAAGACTAGAGAATTTTAAATTAGTAAATGCCAAGATGGCATTTGTGTGATTGAGGTAACACGTTAGCTGGTTAGCCAACCAATTACTTACCTGATATTAGCTAGCTAAGCTGGGATTATATAAAATTGGTCAAAATGTCAATAAATCAGTTTTAGGTCAGCTGTTAAGAAACAGGTATGACCAATAAGGACAATCATTATTGGTCATACCTGTTTCCTAACAGCTGACCTCCGGACGATGTGTTATGTCGCTACTCAGCATTTGAGTAGACTGACTGACTCACACTCTAATGTATGTGCAATCCATTATTACAAATCCTCTTAGTCATCGTGGCGCTGCACTGTTGCTCATATTGTACTCAGTCTTTTGGTGATGTTTTAGACGGACGGGGAACTATCGAGTGGGAAAGTCAATTTCACTTAAGCATTATGTTCACGTTCCTTTTTAAAGAGCTCACACAGCATCAAGTCTCACATTATAGGAGGACAACAAGGATGTTTAATTGAGCAAATGGATCTTTAATGGCTGCACTACATAAGCAGTAATTGAATCCGAGCAATCTTAGTGATGAAAGTTACATTTCAGCCATACTGGTAATTACTGTAAGAAGACAGAGCTGTGAGCTGTTTTTGGTTGCTAAGGCAAGTGGCTTGGTAACCATGGAGCTAATTGGCAAACTTTCATAATGATATCCTTCTACTACTACATCTTGTGATAATTCCTAGTCAGTTCACATGTGTCGATAATGATATGGTGAAAAACCACTATCCTTGAGGTTGTTCTTCACTGTAATTGTGGGTACTTTACTGGCTGCATAGCTGCTCTTTATGTGTCATTACTACAGTACGTACCACGTAGCTGAAAACTGATTTTTTTTTTCGAATTATGGATTGGCATGAAAGTGGCAGATACCCATGGTGTCCAGAGGATTAATCCTAATGACTTTAGTGATCCCCTGACTTTTCCTCTAGCGCCACCAGCAGGTTAATCTTTTTGTTTTTTTGGTGGAATTTCTCAGCACCCTTCGGAGGAATTGCCGTGACATTTGCCACATACATTCATGGTTTCCAGATGATATATCCCACTGACTTTGGTGATGCCAGACTTTTCCTCTGTCACCACCAGCAGGTTAACATTTGTGGTTTTGATTGAAATAATTGCTGGATTGATTGCCATGCAATTTGGCAGAGAGATCCATGGAGTGGGATGAATTGTAACAACTTTGGTCACCTCTTAGCTAACCATCTAGCGCCATCATCAGGTTCCAATTTTAATTTGTCCAATGCTTTGGTTTATGACCGAATACCTGCAAAGCTAATGACATTCCCATCAGCCTCGGCTGTACTTTTAGTGTTAATTAGCAAATGTTAGCATGCTAACACAAACATTGAAAACATTACATCAAAGCATTATACCTGCCAAACATCAGTGTGTTAGCACTGTCACTATGAGCATGTTTATTTAGTTTTTATTTAACAGGGACAATGCACAATACATTTATTGCATCAGATACAGCTAAAAGCTCATTTCTAAGGCCAACAGTGATGCGCAGGTTGACGAAATAAAAGATAACAGTCAGTCTACATCCATGCAAGCATTACCATTAAGCTCATACACCACAGTGCCTTAATTCAACCTCACAGAGCTGCTAGCATGGCTGCAGAGTCTTAGTCTTGTTCAACAGAATGAGGTGCAGCTCTTTCCGTTGAATTCTTGTCAATCAACAGGTTCCAAGCGCAACACGGCCATAAATATCCCCATAGTCCTGCTTTGCCAATGGGAACATTCATTTAACTGTGAGTTATTACCTCAATAATGTGGAGGAGAAATAGCAGGACTGCACATGGAGTCCTGCAGTGAATTCATCTACTGCTGCATTATTATAGAAATCCATAATAGAGCCGTAATGTGAAGAGGCGATGAAGGCAGGCACGTAAAGCACACCAGTTAGATGTCTAACGTCCCCCCCGATGCAGGGTGATCGACTGAGTTTCATTTCCTCTGAATTGCCCCCATCTTCCTCCCTGGTACTAGCGTGCTTAATCCACTAATGGAGCAATAGACAGGACTGAGCGATAGAAAGGGAGACGGAGAGTGCAATAGAGGAGGAGTTGAAGAGAAAGAGAGAGGAGGAGGAGGAGGAGGAGGAGAGGAGGCAAGACGAGCAGGCAGAGTAATCTGAAATTTTGAGTCACGCCTGGAGTCTGAAACATAGACTGAACAACTTGTTTAATCTCTAATGGACTGTTTGGGGACTCCGGCCCATTTATATGTGTGTGTGTGTGTGTGTGTGTGTGTGTGTGTGTCAGAGAGGGGTCAATGGCTCTAATATAGACAGCCATTCCCCACAGTCCCTGACCATTTGACTCCACGTCCCCGTTAGTGAAAGAGAAGGGGAAGCTGCCATTAAAGATTGCCTCTCCTCTATGTGAGTGTGTGTGTGTGTGTGTGTGTATGTGTGTGTGTCTTGTCTCTTCTCCCCCTTCGGCTCAGATGATGGCTGTAACTGACGATGACTCAGACTACACACCCCACCCCTCCTTCCTCCTCTCCTTCCTCTCGTCCTTTCCCTCATCCTGCTCTCCTTCCTTTCCTTCCTCCCTTTTTTTCACCTCTTTCTCTCCCTCTCTTTTCTCTCACCTCCTCTTCCTTTATGCCTTTCATCTCCCTCCTCCCCGTTTTCTCTGAGATTCATCGCAGCAGCGGCTCTTGTGTTTCTAGTGGCAGTTACTGTAGATTAAAGCTCAGGGTGTAGATGTACCCTCCGCCCACGTCCTTTTATCTTTTCTAAAATGCTGACAATTCAAGATCAAGAGTAACTCTTAATTCCTCAATTAAAACACTGTTTACAGGCTTTGATTATATAGACTTTCTTCACTGACAAAATAACCCTTTTTCATACTATGTTAAGATATTTAAAGAGCCTCCAGCGATTATTTCGTTACCAGCATCGTAACACTTTTACCAACAGGATCCTCCAAATTTGAAAGATTTCAAAACATTATAATCAAGGTTGTGTTGCTACATCAGCAACATGAAGGACGTTGCTCTCTGATCAGAAGCACTGTACCCAAAGCCTGTGGAATGGCTGCAATGAGGTTTTTGTTTTCTTTCTACCTTTTTAATTTGTGCTCCCAATTTTGCTGGATTGCTTTTAAAATCAAACCAGTGACACCGTAACCCAAAAATGGAACTGGGTTACTGTGAACTTCATAATTCTTTCCTTTAGTGTGCCTTAAAAGCTCTTTCGTGAACTTTTCTTCCTCAACAAAAACACAGTTTACAGGGTTATTTTTGGGCCATAAAATGGTTACAATGAATCAAATCAGTCAGATTGCGTTATTTCAGATCCCTAGACTATAGAAGAAAAAGACAAGAGAGAAGAAAATGATAAAATGTTGTGTATAAAACATAAATGAGATACAGAATCTCAGCACAAAAGCCCATATAGGTCAAATTCTTGCTCTAAAATTCAACATATTCAAACATATTTCTCAGTAATACAGTATTAGCAGGTATGTTGACTATGCGGCAGTGCAATATTCTGTTAGATAAGAAGGTTGTTACAGTAGACAAAAGGCAAAATGCAAGTAACACTGTCTAAAAATATAAGTTATCCCTCTGCCTGGTACTTTTGAGTCCTGCAGAAAATGAGACAAACAAAGAGGCATAGAATTGTTATTATGTAACCCAAGGTCTCAAATGTGTGTGTGTGTGTGTGTGTGTGTGTGTGTGTAAATGCCTTTTAGTGCGTGTGCAAGGTGTGTTTATGGATAGACACTAAAACCCATCAGAGGAATACAAAAACGAATAAAAACAAACGGCAGCAAAGGATTACAATACGTCAAATCATTATGCAGCAGCATTAGCCATTCTGTTAAGAGTAATTAATGACATTATTGGCTCTGTGGAAGCAGAGCATGCACACCCGACATGTTTGACATTTTTTAGATAAACGGATTAAAGTCAGTTTATCTCAACATACTTTTCTAATTTTTGTGCAATAACAACAACTGTTCTTGAGATCACAAGTGAACACTTTACCTCTGTTATCTACAAATCATGACTTAATGGTCTCATCATCTGGATCTTAATTATCCAATCAAAGGTCTCTCTCCGTGTGTGTGTGTGTGTGTGTGTGTTTAATTCCAGTTGTGTAAAAAAGTAAAAATTAGCAGTAGAGGCTTCTGTAACTCAAAAGTTTCCTTTTTTAAGATGCAATGCAAAACATGCAAACTTCTTAACTGTGAGGCTGTGCTTTGATCTAAATGCTAGTTTCAGCATGCCAACATGCTCACAGTAACAGTGCTAACATGCTGATGTGTAGCAGGTATAATGGTCACCATGTTAGCCATCTTAGTTTAGCATGCAAACATTAGCTAACTAGCCCTAAACACAAAGTACAGCAGAGGCAGATGGGAATGTCATTAGTTTTGCAGGTATTTAGGCATAAACCAAAGCATTGGACAAATTAAACTTTTGACCCGATGGTGGCGCTACATGAAAAGTTAAGTGGTCACCAAAGTTATTATAATTCGTCCTAAAATATGACATGAATATGTGTACCAAATTTCATGCCAATCCATCCAATAGTTGTTGAGATATTTCACTTAAAACCACAAATGTGAACCTCTGTGGTGGTGCAAGATGAAAAGTCAGGGAATCACCGGAGTCGTTAGGATTCATTGTCTGGAAACAAATATCTGGACCACACTGCATGCCAATCCACCCAATAGGTGTTGAGATATTGTGATGTGTACTAAAGTGATGGATTGAGCAACACTGCCATTCCTAAAGCCACACTGCTAGCGTGGCTGAAAGGATTTGCATGAGTGAAGCAGCTGAAGGAAGAATCTGAATAACACTGTAATTTAAACAAGTAACTAATTACAGATTGGAAAAATTGAAAAGCGAACACTGTATATCTTGTTACGACCTCCATTTCCCCCCTGCTGTGCTTCTGAGGGAGTAAACCAGCTCTGGTGCAGAACTGCAAAGAGGAGGCTTTTTGGTTTCCTCGTCTGAAACAGGTCAGAACGGGGCGGAATAACATTATTACTTTTCAGCGACAAATCCTCTCACACGTCGTGGCTCCTCTGCCTTTTCTTGTCGCACAGAGCCTGAAAATACAACAAAAGGCTCCTCCTCCCACTCCTCCGCCACTTCCAACACCGCCGCCACCTTTACTTTCTGCTCTTGTCAGGCAGTGGAGCTGCATGATTACAGCCAACACTCCTCATGAAGTGTACTTTATGTAAGGGTGTGTGTGTGTGAATGTGCGATGTCAGCGTGCGCTTTGGTTGTGTTTTCGCGGTGAATGTAGCGGCCACTGTGCACGCAACTGTATGTGCGTGTTCGCAAGTGTGTTTCTGAGCACGCCCGTGTCTGTTTCTATGTCATCATGAAAACATGATATGTGTGTCTGTTTTTCTGGAGATGCAAGCATTCATGTGGGCCGATGCAGGCGTGGGTGCTCTGGCTTGTTTATCCTTGTGTGTGTGTGTGTGTGTGTGTGTGTGTGTCTGCAGCTGTGGCTCTTGTCCACTGTGTGAGGCGAGGTTATGGCATCCTGTTCCTTTTCCTCGCTGCCTCTCCGTCTGGAGCAGAGCCAGCCTCAGTGAACTGTGCATTACAGTGGGATACAGCCCCATTATCACTGTGGAGAATGCCGGCATCTGGGCCGAGGCCTGCTGTGTAACTGTGCGTGTGCGCATGTGTGTGTGTGTGCATGCATGTGTGTGTCTTCATGTTTGTGGGCAACTTTGCAGCTATGTGAAATGATTTTTGAACTGAATGTACATGAAATCACCATGTGGAATCCATTATAACGGACTGAGTTCAAGCGGTTGATACGTAAAAAAATAGATTTTGGGTGGAGTAATACTTTTAGCTCAAGGTTTTAGCTCAAACTAGTATAGTAAACACGTGCACGTGTTTGGGTCCATACCTTCGTGCTCTCTGTCTGTCTGGTGGAAAACTATAGCTGTCAGACAAATGTAGTGGAGTAAAAAGTACAATATTTGTCTCTGAGATGTAGTGGAGTAGAAGTATAAAGTTGCACAAAATGGAAACACTCAAGTTAAATACAAGTATAGCTTGAATTTGAGCTTAAGTACAGTACTTGAGTAAGCTGCATTCCACCATTGCAATTTTCCATCTCCTCCCCGACAGGCGAAAAACAGCAGCTGCTGTAAAGGCAGCGATAGGCAGGCTGAACAAACCCCGAGTCGCAGGCTAACACTCCTGCATATGCTTCACACTTGTAAATACCACAGGCCAACAATGAGGGGAGAGAAACATGTTGTCGTCGAAGGCACAATGTTTGCGCGTCGATAACAGCTTGGAAAAGGTGAGAATGTGGGTTTGTGCAGGTGTCTGTCAAATACAGACTCGAAAACACACAAATACACCTACACGGTGTGACAATGTGCAGCGGATGAAGTTGCTGCAGAAAACCTGTGTGTCTTTCTCGTATCTCATTCAGAATAAGGTGCAGAAACTTTCAGCTAATGCACCAGCTCGTTGGCACGATGTACAGACACGTGAGCAAGAATTTTCCTCCTCCTCTCTTGTCTGTCTTTCCTGTCTTGTCCAAATGCTCCAGCAGCATTTTTCCATCTAGCCATTTCTCCATCTGGGATCAGGCAGGAGCCAAACAGGAACTCATTTTTTCTTTCTTTCTTTCTTTCTTTTTTTTTGTTCAGTCAGCAGCTTGAAGTTATTTATGCAAAGGTGCTGTGTGCAAAGTGAGTGGGAAATGAACCCGGCACCATCAAAGTCAGAGTGGCCCTTTTTATCAGCATTGCTTTGCATGTCTGCCTAAGTGATTTTGACCCAGTGTGTGTCACTTGGCCCCTGTGCTTGTTTCTTTGCCTTGGTTTGCATATTGCTGAGAGAGAGACAAAGAGCAAAGGGGAGGGAGTAGACAGTAAGTGTGGTGGAGGTGTTGTTTTCAGGGTAGAAAGCAGATATAAATGCATGTTTCTGCTCAGCAGAGTTCAGCACATTACCTCCTGTTAAACCACAACATGTGGTTTTGTACAAATCAAGTAAACAAGCGATAACATGTTAATTGTTTTCGCGCTAAGCTAAACTAACCCACAGCTGACTGCTTTATATTTACTGCACAGACATGAGAGTGGTATTAATCTTCTAACCTAACTCCCTGCAAGAAAGCAAAAAAGCATATTCCCCAAAGTGTGGAACTATTCCTTTAAGAACATAAGCTCAGCTGTAACTGTAACGTTTGCATTAAATGCAGCAGCCGTATTTACAATCTAAACTGTGTGTTTGGCATCAACAGTAGAAAATCTGTTTTTGTCATTTGTCAGGTTTAGGGATTTTGGTTCCCTGGGTGGAGTCTCCCAGATAGTGCACCACCCCGCATAAGCAATACCAATCGAATCATTCAGATTAAAGATGATTAAAGTTTAAATATTTAGCGAAATTTGCTTATTTCCTTTCTTTCGAGAGTTACGACTACTGCCAGCAGCCGTTTAGCTTAGCTTAGCTTAGCTTAGCTTAGCATAAGGACTGGGAACAGGGGGGAAAGTTAGTCTGCTTCTGTCCAAGGGGAAAAAATTTGCCAATCACTACCTCTAAAGCTCACTCATTAACACGTTATACTGTACTATTGGTTGTTTAATCGGTACGGATACAGGAAGTTTCCTGCAGGAACTATTTGGCTGGCATCGATCAGCTCATCTAACTCTCTGCAAGAAAGCAAATAAGCATTTCTTCCAAAATGTCGAACTATTCCTTCAGGGGAAAAGTTGTTGGAAAAAGTCTGCCGATCCCAGTGATGGAAATGCTACCTGAGATGTTCAAGTCGGGAAGAAAAGTCCCCAGCGATTGATGGCAGGGAACAGGAAGTGAGTCTTTTCTGTAGAAACACAACAAATAGATCTGTAGCCAAAGAATCTTTTCATGTCCGTAAACATGCATCACACAAATGAAAAGTGGCACAAACTTGCTTAATTTGAGCATTTTTGCACATACTTCCTGCTAATATCTGACATTGCTCAAAGAGCAGGTGAGGATATTTTTTTTAAAAACTGAAGCACATAAAAGCTACGACTCTGAAAGTGGAACACATCTAGGTTTCATTTTTAGACCAAAGTAATAGTACAGCCCTTTCACGGAGAGTTTGCGGTTGCTTGATGTACATCATTTTGATTTCCAGAGTGTGATGTGTGTCAGAGAGAGATTAAAACAACGAGATCAAGAGGGCTGAAGACCAGGTCCGCTTACAACAGACTGTAAGATGTTGGATGAGTCTCAGGGAGAGAAACAGGGGAAAAAATAGAATGTGTGAGATTACGTGAGCAGCACGGCGGGGATAAAGAGAAATGTGCTAATAAGAGTGAACGAGAGGAAAGGGTGGAGGTGGTGGAGATGTTCGGGGGGTGAATGGAGGAAGTAAAGCAACAGGATAAGGCGGGGTTGGATAGTGAAGAAAAGGTGTTGGAGACTGAGGATGTGAGAAAAGGAAAATGAGACGTGTGGTTTGGTGGGGGGGGGGTGGTTCAGGTGCTGACGTCACCTGAAGTGTTACATGTCTCTTCAGAGACAGAAGGAAAGCTGAGAGACGCTTTGTAATGGTCTTCTTTCATTTCATTAAAGGAATAGTTTTACATTCTGGAAAGCGAGCTTATTGACTTTGTTGCCGAGAGTTTGATGAGAAGATTGATACCACTCTCATGTCTGTGCGCTAAATGTGAAGCTACAACCAGCAGCTGGTTAGCTTAGCATAAAGACTGGAAACAGGGGGAAACAGCTAGCCTGGCCCTTCCCAAAGGTGACGAATTCGCCTACCAGCACCTCTAAAGCTCACATATTAACCGATATATCTCAATTGTTTAATCCAAACAAGTGTAGAAGTGACAATTTGTGGTATTACGGACAGTTATGTGCCCGACTAGTTCTTTCCAGTCTTTATGCTAAGCTAAGCTATGCTAGTTTCATAGTGGCAGTGATTTTCTCATCTAACTCTTGGCGAGAAATCAAATAAGCGTATTTCCAAAAATACCTAACGATTGCTTTAAAGTAAGAGAGATCATCTGTAGTGCACAAAAATGTACTGGAATATAACAAGTCACTAATGATATTTATCTTATACAAACAGCATTTATTATACTGGATCTGCTCATAAATTATAAGTTTACAAGTAATAAAAAAGTGCCAGTGCTCTAACCAAGCTGCCTCATGGCATGGACATGCAGCACTGGGGGCACAAATTGTGTGCAAGAATTATAAATTTGAGTGACAAATGACTAATTCCTGTTTTATTCACAACCTATTATATTGGAGGCCCCCCAACCTGCCTGAAACAAAAAAGCACTTCCACTATTTCCACAAAATCATTACACTTTTTTAAAAGCTACATATTTGTGGAGTGAGCCGACTGTTTGCACCATCATCTAGTAACAACGTTGATTCAGTTCAGCAGATGGCATTAATTAATTGATCATATTGTACATTCGCTTTGCCGTAATTATTTAGAGATGTCGTAATGTTGGGGGGAAAAAATGTTGTTTTTTAAGTGGGAAAATCGAAGCAAACGGCTCAGTCAGTCACGGTCAGGTGGGAGAGGAACTGTCCGGTTCCCCTTCGAATACTGTTTCCTGCAACGCTGCCCTCCGTGGCTGGGGTTAGGGTTAGTCAAGCATCTCAGAAAACAACTGGGGTCAGGGATACGTTTTGGCTAAGGTTAAAGTTGGGGGAAACACAAATCGATGGAGAAAAAGACTTTGACAAAACATCAGTCAGACACCGGGATGAAGTTAGTCACAAAGTGGACACGCCATCGAGTTAAAGTTGGGTTGTCAGCACTTCACCTTCTGTAACCGAATTTTCTGGGGGAAACCATGAATTTGTTATACAAGATAATGTCAACAAATGATCAGCAGTGTATCCCAATACCTGCCTCACTATGTGCCCTGACGTCGTCAACACATGTTGAACCTCATGCAGCAGCTGCATATTTTCGCCTCCTCTTGTGGCTTATTTGTGCAGAAAACGGGCTTAAAGTAACTCAAGTTATGTTGCTCATTTAGACAGAAATCTAATGCGAACAAAATCAGTTACTGTATATGATGAACAGCTATTACACTGGAACTTGCATTTTAAAACCAACTTGTGTGAGTTTCCATATCCTTCATCAAACTCAAACCCTTTTTGAGCAGCAGCGGTCATGCTGCCTTCACGTGCTCCTCGTAAACTCGTATTTACAGCTTCAGAAGTTGTAATTAGGACTTCCGTTGGCATGTTTCAGTCGGAAGTAAACAAGATGGAGTTGCTGCTGAGCTTCAGCAGCAGTTTGGAGAAGAGACACTGCATTATCACATCATGACTTTATCTGTAACCAACTCAACTATTCACAAGGTCTCCAGATGTATTTTAAAAGCTACTACAGTATTTCCAACATGACAAGAATGTACTTACAAAAGAAAATCGTCTTGCAGGATCCTCTTACATGTATCAGATATCATTCATATGTGATGCTTGATGTATTTGCTCAGAGATTTAGGTGATTAGAGGACCTAATTTCTTTCACCTTGTGCTTCTGCTTCATTTAGGCTGCTCTGCTGTGGTTAAATTTAGGAATGAAAGAGGCTTTAAACTCCATAATCAGCTTTTTAGGTGAAAATGAATGTTCCTGCTTGGCTTCCTGTCCACAGAGAATTGGTCCTTTTCACCTCTTTCCTCTTCAAATGATGAATTTGTTCTGTGAACTTCAACCCCTCGAGGAAATGAGATGCCATTAGAGTGACTGCTCTGCCATCTGGCTCTCATCTTCTCATCAGGAGACCGGTTGTAAAGGCGTCTTAAACACAAGTCGGAGCGCAACCTACAACGGGCTGCTCGAGTTTAACATCTCGACGCCGCCTCGTCCCCCTCTTCACCCCCTTCTTCTTCCTCCTCATCCCTCTCTTTCGTCCTCCTCCTCTCCCTCAGGCCTTTCTCTGCTTGTCTTTTTAATTCTGCACTCCCTGAACACACACAAACACACACAGCCAGACACATCATCAGCTGATCACAAGAAAACCAGCCAGACTCCTGTATGATTTTCTTGATTATTGGACAACCAATCAAAACATCCGACAGTGTTTCCCTGCAGGCTGACTGTGTCTGAATGTTTTTGGCTCTTAATTAGTTTTCCCGCTTGACTACCTGGCCACCTGTCGGTCTGTCTGTCTGGCTTTCTCACTCGTTTTTGAAGCAGAGCTGCACATTTAGGGGCAAGAATTTATAATCCTGATTATCTAGTTGAATACTGGGATCATGATTTGTCTGGTTTTGAAGAGGAATAATTTGGACCTTGAACAACCCTTGTAGTGCTTTTGCATGTTTTAGCCACATAACTGCAAATCGCCGCTGTCCAGTGAAAACCATGTATCTCCAAATTTGGTGATTTTAAATGCTCAGATGAAGTGTTAAGTGTTCCTTTATGGGTTGAGAAAACTCCACTACTTCTTAAATGAAATAAACCATTTAAAAACCAAATGGATTGTCTGAAAATAAAAGTTTCATAAAGCTGAAAATAGGTAGTTTTTTTTCTTAGCTACTAAAAAAATGCCTTTTTGGAGAAGCGTAGTTTTCGTAGTGCGGCAACAAAATATTTAACATTAACTGCTGATCATTCTTTAAAACACTCCCATTTTAGTTTTTAGATTGATTTTCCTACCAGAAGGTTTCCTATGAAAATGTACATATAGAGACTTAAAACTTTTAACATAAGTCTGTTTCTTTGTGTGTCTTCTGGATTTGACTTCCAAAAACATAGCGGGTGAATGCGATGCTTTTCTGCACCATTTGTGTTGGTCACATGGTTCACGTTGCACATGTGTGATTGGCCATGTGTCATGGAAAGGCTGCATATAAATCCAGTTTCACTCACTGTGCCTTCACGTAGTGTTTTTCTTAACACTGCAAGTTGTCTGCAGTCCAGCAAACGAATGACGAGTTCCTCACAGGAACAAACACTTCTTGCCTTTTTATTTATTATGACCTCATCGTTCTCTTGTGGTCTTGTGTTTATGAGCATAATATAACACACACCAGGACTTTTAAGGGAATAAACCTCGCGCCCAAAACAACAAATTATTACCAAATGACATTTCTATTATTCATGGTAAGACAAAACAGAGACTGAGGTTTATGCACGCACTGTTTGACTTTGTAGCCAGTCTCTTCATGAGTTGCCTCTCTATCGACCCACCAGCCTGAGCTTGGTTTAACGTAGCTGATGGATGAGTTTACAGCAGGACTTAGCTTGTATCCGAATTTTGCTGGTTCCTGGGGTATTCAGGGATGAAGCAGTCCAGCATCTCCTTTGGGCTGCTTATTCCAGCGTTCAGCTCAACCACCCATTTCAGACATGACAGTTAGTTGTTAAAAAGCTGTTACTACGCCATAATTTTTCAGCAAGTCGCGGCGAAAACGAATGGATTCGAAATTAGTTGCAATTTGGTGTAATGATGCTCAATTTAGTCATTCATTCATTGTCAGAGCAGGTCAGAAAAGGTGTGTTAGTCATACAGTATGCTGGTAAAATGCTCCTGGATGAGCCTGAAAAAGCAGAGATGGATGAAAATGTGTTTAAGTTTGGTTTTAGATGGTTGAATAAGCCTAAATATATGTTGAAATATAAATGTTTTTGGATTCATTTTCCTACAGTTTTCAGCTACAAAGTTGCTTCATTTTTGTTTTTTGGTCTCGTGGTCACAAACACACGTGTTTATGCGCCGCTGCACACATGCTTACAAAAGCCCGCAGTGTGGTTTTGATGAAGGAGCGGGAAGAAGAAGTGTGGAAGATCCAGGGAGTGAAGGAGGCAGTAGATGAGGAGGAGAGATATTTTTGACTTCACAGTGGGATGTCTGGAGCGGGCTGACGTCAGCTCGTGATTTGCACCTTTTGTCACATTTTGCCTGGAAGTTTCGCTCCAAACGGTAGCGCTGTTGCAGTCTTGCTTGTGCACAAACAGTCCAGAAACGCACACACATTCACAGCAAAAAAAAAAGAAAAAAAGAAAATCTCTTGCATCCTCATTTCGTCTCCACACACACTCACGCACACACAGCCAGCCCCTCCCCTCCTCATCCTCTCTCCTCCCAGAGGCACAAAGATATTTTTATCTTCCATAAAGCCCAAACGCTAATGAAGCATCGACGACACAAATACATTTCCATGATTTTTCAAATCTGGTTCCTACCACCACTGCTGTGACACACCACAGCCTCTCTGTCTGCTGTTGTGAACATAAACTGTCACAGTGCATGAGAGTCAAGATTACATTAGTCGTGTCTGATGCGTTTCGATGATGATTGTACATGTCAAATAGCCATTTAATCATGTACGTCTTAAAATCTCATTAGGTGAGAGAGGCAGCGAGGTGAGATGATTCCACTTATTTCCAGTCCATTTGCTCGTTTCGGGCATTTCTGTGAAACAGTTGACATGTTGTTGTAAAACAAGACCCACGGCTCTCCCAACACAATGTGACACTTTATTCGAGGGAATTCTTGAAATGAATTTATTAGCGTTGGAAATGGGTGAAAGTAATCAACAGAAATGCCACATTTTTGTCGTGTTTTAGGGGAACAAGATGCAACGAAAAAATGAAGATAAAAACGTGTGATTGGATGAGAGGACAGCATTTTTTAGTCACATTCAGTCTGTATATCTGGTGGAGCGTGATTTACTGTATATCATTAGCTGGAGACATAAAGGTTTACACATTGAATACAATCAGGAAATATCTCCTTTATTGCTGTATCGTGAGATTCAAAATCAGTTTTCAAACCCTAAATCGATCACAAGACACATGAACATGGACGCACAAACTCGGAGAGATCATGTTTTCACTATCGAGGGAAGTGCTTTCAGTCTGCATGATGCAATAGATTGTCATCAAGCCTGACGTTCGGAGGCAGTTTAACTCATCAGGCCACAGACTACATCCTGGTGGCACATGATATCATTCCTCTTCAGTGCTATCAGATTAGCGCTGAGGCGATGTGATATACCTGTTCCCATGATTATTTATCAGTAGGATTTGTGTCAGATAATCCCCAAACGTGCAGTATGTGTGATGCAATGCTTCATGGCTAAATCTAGTTGTTGTGCAGGCGGCGGATCGGCCAGTGCGGTTACTCTCTCTTGTTTGTGCTGTGTGTTCGTCAGTGTATTCACTCCATGCGTGTCGTGTGTGCCGATCGGTCGACGACTCCTCTGTGTTTGCCTCACTTCATGTTGTGCAGATGTGTGTTTGTCATCTCAATGGTGTACAATTTCCAGAGGTGGAATGTAATTTACCTCCGTATTGTACTTAGGAACAGTGTCAAAAGTGCCTATTTACTCCCATTTTGTGAGGCTAGACTTTTCCTACATTACATTTCTTAAAAACACTTATTGTACATGATGACATCACTGAATATGGTGGGCTGTTAGAGTTTAAAGGAGGTATTTGAAACAGATAGTATGATAGATATGTTGGCTTCACACAAAATGTTTATTTTTGTTGTCGATTAATCAGCGGATTCTTTCTTGATTAATCAATTTATGGTTTTGTCTATATAATGTCAGAAAATTGTGAAAAATGTTCATTATAATTTTCCAGAGGGTAAAGTGACGTATTGAAATTGCCCAACAGTTCAAAACCCCCAAAAATGTTGAGAAAAATGTGTCTAAAAGCTCCAGTCGAGAACACCTGCATCATCAAAACAAAAGGAAATGACATTGCTAATAGCAACACCGGCAGCTTAACACTACCTTGAAGCATAAACAGCTTGTAATGCCTGTTGACTGTGCCGACTTATCAGGTGCTGAAGGTTACTGACTTGCTTACGGTAGCTTAGCCGCATGGAAGCAGGATTTTAATGGATTAGGGAATTAAACCTGCATGGCGGTTCAAGCGTTGTGGGGGTGCGTTGCGTGACTGCACGCCGTCGCCGTCTTGTTTGGCCCGGCCGCTGTCACTGCGGGGTCGCCGAGTCGTGAGGTTTGTCCCAGAATACACCGGGCTTTGCTTTGATCAGAGGAAGTACAAAGGGCTGCGTATCTGTGTGTGTGCCTGTACATGTGGGAGCTCAATAACTCACCCCTGGTATTTCTGCACATGCTCTAACCCATTTACCTTCATATCCTTCTTGTCAGTCTTCTTTATTTCTCTTCCTTTTATGCAGCCGGTGTCTCTTCCTGCATCCCTACACACCACATCTGGTCTCTCTTTCTCTCTCTCTCTCTCTCTCTGGTTTTAGTCGTGGCCATCTGGTCTTTTCCTGCAGCCACGATGAAGCGTTTGCCATTTAGAATTTAGATTAAGCAGAAGGCAGCTCCAGTGACAGGGGATGGAGTAACTCACTCTCTCTTCGCTCTTCCTCACTCTATGTCTCTTGCTCACACCGGAGCGCTCATCCACATGTGTGTGGCACATGCAGCCGCTCATATTCATACAGCTATTCATGCGTACAGTTAAAGACTATGACTGTTGCAGTATTCACAGTATCAGAATGCAGCACAAAAGGCTAAATAGGCTACAAAAGGCTCAATATATGACCATCCTGTACAGAAGTAATGCCAAATAAAGGCTAATTAGCAGCCTATGTATATATGTTTGTGGTTATGTTAGAAGCAAAATTTTGCAAAAATTACCTCTATGAGCATTTTCTGATCCTGAAATCCAGCCAGCTTCTTTATTATTGAGCTCCAAAGGTTCAAGTACGCAGATTTTGTTCCCTTTGGACAAAGCCAGGCTAGCTGTTTGTGCTAAGCTAAGCTAACCGGCTGTTGGCTATAGCTTCATATTTAGCGTACAGACATGAGAGTGGTATTGATCTTCTCACCTCACTCTCGCCAAGGAAGCAAGTAGGTGTAGATGTATTTCCTAAAACGTACAGCACCTTTCAGCGCACCGTTACTGTTTTGGTTCAGTCTCACAGCTCTCATGAACCTTGTTTCCAACAGCAGCTTTTTTTTAAGCAAAAAAACTCTGTTAAACCCACTGTACTCTGCCTGCCCAGCACCAAACAGGCTGACAGACAAAGTTCACAACTAGCTGGTGAACATAGTGGAGCATTTGACAGCTAAAAAAGAGCATATTTCCCTCAGGAGTTGGTGGAGACCAAAACAGAGCAAAGAGCCGAGTGAACAATGGACTAAAATTTGTTTGGTGGCCAAAACCGCAGATGCAAATGGTTGCTGTGTCTACTGAATGTGTGCATTGTTCGCTAACATGTTCTCCATATTAACTTTTTAAAGCGATAACATGTCAGTGTTTACAGCTTGTTCCTGTCTTCGCCGACAATAAGACCTGAAACACAAAAACATCTTATCAATATTTCATGTATATACATGACCTTTATGTCATCTGTGAGTCCTGTACAGTTCAATCGAACTAACGATGCCATTGTGTTGTCAACGAAGCTGCTAATCAAAGTCTAATGTGAAGCCTAAACGTGTTCCTGTAGATATGTTTGAAGCGTCTCTTGGTTTGACAAATGAGAGCCACACTGTCTGCAAAATGTCTCTCCATAAAGCCCTGAGGGGAAGAGTTAGAGAGAGAAGAGGAAGAGGGTAGTGTTGAACAATGCAGGAGGGATTAGCTCCAGTTTTAATTCCGATGCAGAGTCCAGCTGCTGCTATTTTTTTTTTCTCCTTCTCTTCCTCCCTCCATCCTCTCTGCTCAGCCTTTCTCTCTGTCTACTCTCGCTCCCTTAGCGGCTGCTGTTTTTTCCGCTGCCCTAAACCCGGGGCCAGGAAGTGTGTCCATGGTGACGGCAGGAAGTAAAGCCTCGGCTGGTCAGTCGCAGCCAGGTCTCCACGGCACACAACACACCGTCGGCAGCTCCTTGAAATATCTTGTTTACTCTTTCATCTAAGCCCTTAGAAGGTCTCAAATGTTGCATCTCTCACAGTTATAATGTGTTTTCATGTTAATTTTGGATCCAATGCGGCAATATAATCCTAATTTTCTCTGTTTTTTGAACCACAGAGGACAGGTGAAGATGCACTCAGGCTATCATGTCTGTTTGCTCACTCAGGGTTTACTGAGTGACACGATGCTGCATGTGTTCGTGTACATTTGTGTGCACATGCAGACAGCATCTGGTTTTACTAATGAATCAGCCCCCGTCTGTACAGACCAGCATATTTCGTTCCATCTCTTCCACCACTGAACAACAAACCCAAGACTCTTTTCATTCTTGAACATGCATTCACACTCACAGTTTCACGTTTTGTACTTACTCTTGTGTTCTCTCAGCGAAACATTTAGTTGCTGAAAGTCTCCCGGGGTGTTTTTCTCTCCCTCTCTCTTTCGGTGACCTTTACCCTCTGGCTTCACGCAAGCTTGTGCCAAAAAATAAGGGGTATCTGTATGCAGGACACATCCACACGGTGCCCACAGTGTGTGCGAGTGCGTTGTGTGTTTGTGTGTCACTGGGGAGGATTGATTGTTGGCTCTGCCTACACAAACTCCTCACCGATGTTCTTCTATAGCTTAGAGAAAAATGAGAGGGAGGAAAATACCAACATGCATGTAAGCAGATAAATAAACACATGTAGTTGTAATTACATGAATGAATAAATTAAGTAAATAAAAAGACTTAGGCATGTGAATAAAAACAATATAGATTCATAAGTTCAGAGATAATATGTAAACTTTATGACAAAATTTGATGATTCCTAGGATGGAAGCTGGAAGTTTAAAGAATCAGTTCACTCAAATTTTAGGACCTAAGTATTGGGAAAAGGTCATTCAAAAAACGGTGAAATTATTTGTGGAAAGAGACGTTGCAGTTAAATTTTAAAATTGATTTTTCAATGAAACAAAATTACTTTCAGCTCAGTTGTACTGAGATTGCGGCAGAAACCTCAACAATTAATATCTCCAAACCTGGGCCAGTAAAACCAAAATTAAAACCAAACCATGGCTAAAAACCAGATGTGAAAATATGTTTTTCCTTTGTAATTTGGGTCAACTGACCCTTTAGACTTCGGCAAACACCGACGCAGATGATCAGAAGTAAATCAACTTCTTTCTCAGTCCTGTTTAAAAGGGTGTAGAATAAGCCTTGTTGCATTTGTTTTTTCAAAGAACAGGTCTAACAACAGTACAGCAGGTTTCACCATTGGGCCTCTTCAAGGCTCAAAGCTTCAATCAGCTCTGCATTCTGCATTCAGCTAATAATCATGTTTCATTCAGACTAAACATGGGACCGTATGAAGGTCTGATTGAGCAAGCCGATGTAATGAAATAATTTATACTGTGAAGAATGCCTTAGATTAAATTTATTTCCCTTGTTGTGTAAAAAAATCTATGCTGGCTTTTACACAGATCTTAAAAATATAATTGACTGAAAGTAGAGGCCAGTTGCATAGTAACAATAACTGCTGAGGATTTAAAGGATATTTGAGATTTTCCTTGACAAAAACAATCTTACCTAAAGATCCACTCATTAGCTGTTCAATCGTGTTACAGGATCTCCCACAGCAGATGGAGTTACCCAGTTGTCATGGAGATGTTCACATTTTTTTCTGAGCACTTTGAAAGTTGAGGTATTTTTCTTAATGTCAACAAATTCCATGAAAAGACCAAAACCTACAATGTGTCTCTCCGTTGCTCAATATTTCCAACTATCCTGCCTTCGGCTCTCCAAGCTCATTCATTCCTACAGAAGATTAAAACCTTTGAAAGGTGTCACAAACCTGCAGTTTCATTTTTAAAAGAGGCTCTCTAATATCCTGAAACAGCTGGATGCTGTAGTTTTTAGCAAACATTACTCAAACAGGAGTAAATTGTGCATTTGTTGGGGACTATTTTTAGGACTGGATTAACACACATGGATTAATACACATTCGGTGTTTTTAATAGTTTTTGGACAACAATGGAGCTCTTAAGGCACAGAAAGCAATATCAGGCTTTGCTAAACAGACAATACTTGTTCATTGTTCATTGTTGGTTTTTATATTTTCATGGGATTTGCAACCACACTAGCAGCATGGCTCTAGGGATGGCAATGTCAGTCTCTTGGTTTGTTCACCACTTTGGTCCAGACTGAGATATGGTCCATGAAATCTGGTACAGACATTTATGTTCCCCATAGGATGAATTATAACAACTCTGATGATCCTTCACTCTCCATCTAGCGCTAACATGGCCAGGTCAAATTTTTAATTTGTCAAATACTTTGGTGTACGACGAAATACCTGCAAAACAAATAACAGTTCCAAGCATGTTAGCATTGTCATTGTGAGCCTGTTGCCATGCCAGCTCACAAAGCCGCTAGCACGTCTGTAGTTTGAGTTTCTTCCTTTTTTCTTGGTCTCTTCGCCTTGGCAGCTGTTTCCACCCGTGCTAACTCCTCAATTTTACCATTTATTCTACAAACAAACTAGCGTATGTGAAGCGCGTCAGATTTTTCTTGAGAAACATCAACCTTTAAAGTAACTAACATAAAAGTTTTTAATGAATGGAGAAGCAAAACTGGCTCATTTATTCATTTGGAAATGTCACAGATGATTGCTGAAATGAAGGTACCAAGTTTGGCTTTAAGAGGAAGACGAATCAAAAGAGAGGGAAAAGGGCGGTTTCAAAAAATTCAAGACAAACTGATGGATTGTTGAAAAAAAAAGATGAAGATATTTGAATCAGCAGCACTATTTTTACACACAGCAAATCTTCTTTTCTCCTCAATGAAAAATGGGCCAGTGGCCTATATTCTCCGGCGCTTCACTGCTTCTCCCCAGATTAGCGCTTCCTCCTTTCCTCCGTATCTCTCCCTCTCTCTCTCTCTCTTTCTCTCTCTCTCTCTCTCCCGCTCTCTCTCGCTCTGGGCTTTTGAACTGATAAGTGCTGGCAGTACTCGCTGCCTCATTGGACATGAGGCCGTCTGTACGGAAAAGGACCGAGCCTCCTTCTTTCCCTCTGCCCCTCTCCGCTCCCGTCATCTAACCTCCTCTCATCCCTCTTTTTCCCCCTCTCATCCTATAATCCCGTGCACAATATCACTTTCTCCGCTCTTCCTCTTCACTTCTATATCCTTCTTTTCTCTGTCCAGGCCTGTGGTGTGAATGGGAAGGGACCGGTGCGGGATCATGAACGCCCAGACGAGGGTTAATCCTGTGGTAATGGGCAGGGAGTCTCTTCCAAAGCATGCAAAAAACAAACAGGACATACGAGGGAGAAACCGCAGGACTTGCAGAAAGAGTGCGAGGAGGACGGAAGAAGCGAGCAAAGCAGTTGAAGGAGGGAAAAAACAGGAGAGATGGTGTTACACAAGGTGTTTTATTTGGCGAGTGTAAATAGGCAATGTTCTCAGCAAGAGAGACACCAAAGTAAGATTAATGGTCAGAAATCAATTCCAATGTTTCCCCGGCAGCAAGATGCTCCTGCAATGATGACGACTTCATAGCCTGCCCCGTGTCTGAGCCATAAAGAGCAGCGGGAGGCTTAAAAGAGGAGTTGTGGAGAATGAAAGTGAAGAGTATTGGTGATGAAGGGAGACAAAGAGGAAGAAAGAAGCAGGAAAGAAGCAGCGTTAGTTGAGAATGAGGTGGATGAGGGGAGGGGGCGGATGGCACAACCTTGGAGCATTGTGTTTGACCTTTCAATGGCAGGATTGTGTGTGTGTGTGGATACATCTACCAGATGTCAGCGCTACGCTTAGCAGTGAAAAACGACATACTGTACAAGCGACATTAAATGTCATCTTCGTTTAAAATCCACCTCGCTTAAACTTGCATTTTGCAAAACGGAACATCTGCTATTAATAGCCAGAAGTCGCACTGAGTGCTTCACCATTAGTGGACTAACTTAACTGTTAGCTCATCACTTGTACTGTATGAATAAATCATAACATGTCCATTACTGAATCCACTCCGTGTTTTGAGAGATGTGATTATTATAAATCGTGTCAGCAAAATTAGAATATTTACCGGCCTTGAAAGTGCATTACCAGAGTTATTGACTGTGGAATGTAACTAAGTAGTACAAGTAAAAGTTTGAGGTCCTCACAGTTTATTTGAGTTTTTCCATTTCGTACCACTTTATGCGTCAACTTTACTTCATTATTCAACAGCTGTAGTAACTGGATACTTACAAATTATGATTTTCGAAACAAAACACATGATAAGCTTGTGAAATATGATGAATTGTTATAGATGCCAGTGTGTAAAATAGTTGAGATTAACTCCACTTTGACCAACTTTGACAACAGTAAAATGCCACTTACATATTAATTATCAGTAATAATAGTGTAGCACACACAGGGGCATATCTGTGCATTGAATACTTTTACTTTTGATACTTTAAGTACATTTTGCTTCTAATACTTACTTCCTTAAGTAAGTAAGGTTTTTAATGCAGGGCTTTCATTTGTAATGGAGTATTTTTAGAGTTTTGTACTACTGCTGCTTAACTAAAGGATCTGAATATTTCCTCCACAGCTGGACTTGAGACCACTTCAGACTTGCCTCACTGAGGACTTGATGGCTTAAAGTGATGACTTGAATGTTTTTACTTCAAAAGTTTCAGGTTTTGACCTGATACAATCCTGGACCGGTGAAAAAGGCAGACCTTGCATGGCAACACGACTTGAAAAATTAGATCAATGCATTGAGGAGAACAAAACAGTATAAACACAGCTTTGAAAGGAAAATGTATAGATTTTAAGTCCTTTTAATGGACAGCATTTTGAGACATGGCTTTGAACTTTGTACTTCAGAATACTTGTGACTTCACTTGGATTTGCCCCTATGGATTTTACTTTCTTTGACAAGACTTGAGACTTAAACGTCCCCTTAAAGACTCTAAAACAGCTCTGCAACATACTGTATTACCTAACCAAAGTCTTCTTTTGGTACATTTATTCAGTATTGGTGGGATAATCTGGAGACAGAGACCACAACTGCTGGACTGCCAGAAACCGAACAGAAACCAAAATAAGCACAGGCAGAGAATCAAAACTCAAACTGCCCCCAACCACCTCAGTAAAAACGAAAAAGGAGACACAGCTGCATGCTCACAGCATGGTGTCATTCTGCAGCCCAGCAGGACGCCGTGGTGTAGCAGCGGTGGATAAAGCTATTACATGGCGATGTGCAGCGAGGGCTAGTTGATCCCTGCAGTGACTGGACAGTGTTTCCTCCTCCTCCTCGGTCACCGTCTGCAGGGGGCGTCTGTTTGTTGTTTGCTATTGGAAAAGAAACCTGCAGAGAGGCAGGTTGGATTGCTTTAGAGCCTGTGGCAATGAGCACTGATCAATGTCTGACTAGAGCCTATCAGACTCTGCAGTGGTTTACACATACAGTAGGTAAAAAGAACAGAGAGCATTGTTGGATATTACATACTGTGTATTTATACCCATAGTGTAAGCAAGGAGGGATTCAGGGTCTGTCAAGAGACGCATAGCTGTTGACGTTTTGGTGAGAAAGTCTTGGAAAGTACAGATGCGGCATTCCTTCCTGCTCATACATACTTTTAGGTGTGAAACAACTAATAGAACTGGCATGCATGAAACATGGATAGCAGGCTGCAGATTCTCCATAAGAGAACCTCTGCTATGAACAACCAGCATAAGTTCAGGTATGTTTACAGTCATTAAATGCATGTATATGAAAAAGGGAAACCTCCTATCGTTTCATAACAAGAGAAAAGCATCTCCTCGCTTACAGAAAAACAAACAAAAAAAAAAACAATGGCTAACTTGTGCCAACCTGAAGTGGCCAACAGGAAGTTCTAGTTTGGTGACTTGCAATGAGGAGAGATGGGTTCAGATCTTGGCAAGAGTATTTCTGTTGTTTAATCTCACCTCACAGCAGCATTCATTTATCTTGAATCATGATAAGTTTGATGGGACTCTCGTACAACATTTTCCATTCCTTTAAGAAACATCTGAATGTGTGTGCGAGAGAATGAGAGCGAGACATTAAGTCTAAGGGAAAAGGAGGTATTATGAAAACCGAAATATTTAACCAATTCCTTTAATTATAGCTGCCGGCATGGCCACAAACCACATCCAGTGCAACACTGCTGTTAAAACAGAATCACTTCCGTGTTTGTACAAAGATAGCCTTTCATTACCTCATCTAGAATTACTCACTTCAACCAACCCTAGTGTTCAACCCAAAACTCAATACTTCTGCGAGGTTGTGGAGATAACCAACCAGCACAGCACAAGGGGTTCTTTGTAAGATTTGCACTCTAGATTAGTGGCACTGTATATCCTTGTTTGGAGTCAAGTTTCTGGCCACCTGGTGAATGTAAGTCCAGTAATCACTCTCTTTCACGAAACAGATACTTGCTGCAGTCAAAAACGACGCAATGAGAGCCGTGAGAGAGAGTAAAGTCGTGGGCCGGAAAAACAAAACAATGAGCCGAAAGATGCTATAAATCCTCCGCGGAGGGGAAATGCAGTGTTGGGTCATAATTTTCTGTGGGATCATCACTATAAGTGACTTACCTCTCATTTACACATAGTCATTTGATCCATTGTTATCATAAAAATATTGACTATAGGAGCTTTAAAGATTACTTATTTATACAGTAACAACAATAGATATAAAGATCCTCAGTCTGCTTTTTTCTTTGTTAGATGTCATAGAAATAAACACTCAAGTGGTCTTGATAAAACGAATAGCGCTTGAAGATACCAGCACTCAGGTATTATACAGATGACAATTATGTGTGATGCATGCTGCTAGTGCATTAAGATGACTGTAAATTCATGTATTAACATAGAGGGAGATACCAGCTCTCAGCAGTGAACACTTTTGAACAAAATTTTAAACTTATTAAAAGTCTCTCACTACACACACAGTGCTCAGACATGACAAATGCATTAAGAGTGCCTGTAAACTACTATATCATCTGTAAAGGCTGCTATCTCCTTCCACTGTATTTATGCTTTAGCAATTACTTATTGTCTGTAATGCATGTAGTCACCTCAGTAAATAAAATTCTGCTGCATTAGGCAGCAGTACAATAGCAACAGAAGGGTGAGGAACATAAATTTAAGATGAACTTAACACCAGAAACAGCCTCTGAGTCTTTTTCAGGATTGTTCAGAATCATTTTAGCTAAACTCCTCAGTTTCTAATGATTGTTGTGCGGCGGGTTTCACGATGGGTGAGCGTGAATATGTGGAAAAAATCAGCAAAGCGGAGCATGTGGGTTGATGTGAAATGCTTGAAAGAAAAGGCAATTACTGTAGTTGCACGCTGAATGATGCAAAATTATATCTGCGGATGGGTAGGAGAGACTTCTGACCTGAGAGGTAGATTTTGGAGGCGGACATTTGCTACGACCTGCAACTGCGAGCTCTTCTGCCTCCCACTCTCTAATCCCTCACCTCCCGCTGCTCCTGCAAGACTGAAGATATAGAAGAAGAAGGTCTATGGCACTGAGAGTGAGAGATATAGATAAGAAGAGATGTATTGAGAGGGAAAGAGATGAAACACCCCTCAAACTGCAACTACATTAAATTAGAGAAAGATTGCATGAGGTAATTATATAATTTTTTAGCTATGCTGTTTCAGAATAGACAATGCCGTACATGGACAGAGGAACAGATTTTTGTGAAGTCGAGGTGAGTTTCATGGGAGATTTAAAGATGGAGAGTGGGTGGGACTCCTACACTCTGCCTTTCAGTCCATCTGAGTGAAACAGAAAAAATATACTGAGAGAGAGAGAAAGAGAGGATGGGAGGTTGTGAAATGTCAGGGTATATTTAATGAGAGATTTAATGAAGGAGATAGAGACTAACAGCTTGTTCGCTCTTCCTCCCCGAGTGAAACATGAAGGAAGAAACAGGCAGAGGGAGAATTAGAAGAAAGAATTAGGAGGTAGAGATGTTGTGCAGTATTTAGAAGTCTTTACTACATTTATTTTGACACTTTAGCCACCTGTGTTGGCCTCTTTTCTGTATTTACTGTTTGATGCCACTTTGTCAGGTTTATGAGGGATAGTTGGTGGACTGTTTTACAGCACAAAACAGGAGGAGGGCGCTCCTCTTCTCGCACAAACTCAACTAAAGGTATCACACCTTCTCACAATGGTAAAAAAAGAAAAGTTATGGTGGAAAACGTAATTCTTCAGTCAAGTGAAAAGTAAAACACACTTAGAGTAATGCCAGGGAATGATGAGCAACTTCTGCAATCAGGTTTATGGGAAATGTGGTCTTAAATTTTGAGGAGTGCAAGCTCCGCTGATACCACTGGTGGAGAAGACTTCAAATCATCTCATCTGTGGTCTCATTTTGTCAGTGAGTAGTTACAGTCCAGTAACTTTAAAGGTATAACAAGTAGGATTCGTTTGTTGCTGTTTGTAAACACAACATTCAAAGTTGGCCCCTCCTCCCCGGCTCAAACCATACACGCTTCTGGAGGTCCCACGTGGTTATGATCTGGCAACTGGTCGCTACATTTCCCGCACCTCACACTCTGTGCGCTGTTATTGGTTGGGGGCTACACACCACTGCCCAAAGGTTGACGCCCAGAAACGTCCCGAACACAGCAAAATAAGAAAATACAGGCGGAGGGCGGAGTCTCTGTAGATACAGACACCGCTACACGCTTCTAGTCGGTCATAAGTGATGATTATTTTTGTACGAGTCTGTACATTGTTTTTAGGAAAATCCTACTCGCTATGCCTTTAATCGTAACCACTCTTTCAAAATCAAATGTCAACAACCTAGTCAATACAATATTAAAAAACTCCGCAGAACTCCAAATGTTTTCAGGTATCATCAGCTTCAACAACCACTCTGATGAGAAGGCAAGATAGACAAAAATAACAAGCATTCTTTAACTTAAATGTCCGGCGTATACACAGAAAAAAGTTTAAATTGTTTTACTAGAGCCTGTATAGCGATAGATGGTAAATTCAAACAGCTNNCTTCATGTGTCTTTTTCAGGCTCCTCAAACTAACAGCAACAAAGACAAAAGGACAATACATGAGGGGAAGGAGGGATGGAGTAGAAGAGCAAGTTAAAAAGGGAAAAAAAGAGAAAGAGCTGGCAAAGATAAAACCAGACACAAAGTCTGCATATATTGTATAGAAAACAGTACAACAGAGTCTATTCCTCTGTCCAGATCTCTGTCAGAGAGATTTTTGAGCTGCTATCCCGGTGGTTTGGTTGCCATGGTAAAATCTAAAGGCTTGTCTCCATGCTGAAGTCCAGCACAGTTGGCGAGCGCTCTGTGTGTGTGTGTGTGTGTGTGTGTGTGTGTGTTTCTGTTTATGCATGGCTTTGATTAAAAAAAAAAAGAGAGAGACAGAGGAGAAAGAGTTGCAGAGCAGGCAAGCAGTGTGTATTACTCATATGACTGTCACGATGTGATCAGCACCCTCATATTGTCTTTGTGGACTCACTCATGCGTGTGTGTGTGTGTGTGTGTAATGTTTTCTGGCACGTTCTTGCATGTTGTATCACGATGTTGGCTAATATGAACCAAAACTGATGTTGTTAATAATAAAAATATCCTGTTTCAGTCTAGAACGTGCATATGACTTTACTCAAATTGCACACCTCACATCTGTTTTTGTGTATGTCAGTCATCCTAATGGGGGGCTTTTATTCTGAAAGGGGTGGGGAGGGTGCGAGGTGAAGTGAGGAGGGGAGGGAGGATGGTCTCTGCCCTGTCGCTAGGTAACAGTCTTCAGGCCTAAAGGCAAAGCCAGGCCTGGTCTCCATGGCAACATCATTGGTGTGGAGGGTGAATGGAGTTTTGGTGGTTGTGGTATATATGTATGTCTGTATATGTGTGCGTGTGCCCTCAACAAAGAGAAGCACTCAGCAGGTTGAGTATCAGTGCAATTGAAAATGGAAAGAGAATAGAGAAAGCGTTGTGAAATATGAGGCGTATAATGGACAATAAAATAATAGATTTGATCTCTGTAAGTGCACAAGGACTCGGCAGATATGGTCCCAGCTTTCAGAGCAAGGCTTGCTACACTTGTTCTTGACATTATCTTCATTTGTACACACACTGCTTCAGGACTGCATTCATGTACTTGATGGAATATATTGATCGACTGCTGCTGTGTCTACTCTAAATACAAAGCGTGTGTGCTTGCATGCTGTTGCACATTTATGAAACCCCTTGCGATCAGACGTGGAGGTGAAAGACAGGCGTGAGAGAAAGGATCGAACAAGAAAAGAGGAAAAAATGAAAAATAATGGGTCAAAACGGAGAGAGAAAAAAGAGCTGTATAGGGAGAACAGTGGGTCTCGCCTGGATGGATAATGGCCTGATTGCACAATGTAAAGCAGACTATGGTGGAAGTGGTGGTGGGGGGTTAACAGTTTAGTCACGGAGTAGAAGAAGACTGCTTGGCATCCATTTACACCATGAGATCCTATGGAAGTTCATTAACGACAAAACTACTGAAAGAGTGCAAAAATAATTCAAGCTGATCGCTAAAGGTTACAGACCCTACATGCAGACGTTTGTGGCCAAAATGTACCATAAACTGCAGTCATTTAAATTAAAAAAAAAATTAAAAAACAACACACATGCTTTGCCATGTAAAGCTCAGTTGCTTTGACTTGCTTTGCAGCTTAAAATAGAACCATATCCTTTTATTTTTTTCTCCTCAGTGCTCAGTTGCGGCAGTGTGGCTTGGTAATCACCAAAATTCAAGCAAAATTCAGTGAGGTAATGGTTAAAGTAACACTTTTTTGGCTTGCGCCTTGCATTGCCTTTCAGCCGCAAATGTCAGGATGAGATGGGCTGTGTCACTATTTTCAAAGTTGCACAGTTACACAAGTTGGAGGATTGCTCACAACTGGGTAAAGCATCATCGTGTTAAGCCCTGTCTACTGCAGGCCATGTCCTAGTGTGCTCCAATAACTTATTCATATCGAAAAAAATCGAGAGTTTGATGAGAAAACCGATACTCTCGTGTCTGTACGCGAAATATAAAGCTAGAGCCAGGACGCGGTTACTGGACTGGAAACAGAGGGAAATGACTGCAGTGACTGCCTAGAGTCTTAGGGAGCTTTAGGTTTCTTTACCTTTTGGAAAAAGCCAGGCTAGCTGTTTCCCCCTGTTGACAGTCTTTACGCTAAGCTAAGCTAGCCAGCTGCTGGCTGTAGCCTCATATTTAACAGACTGATATGGGAGTGATATTGATCTCCTACTCTAACTCGAATAAGTGAATTTCCCAAAATGTTCAATTATTCCTTTAAGACTTTAAAGTATAACCCTGTTGAAGCCTGCGTGCCAAAGGTTGTTGATAAGCTCCCTCAAACGCTTTAAATCGGTTTCAAACTGAGGAGGTGTTCATCTCCTTTTACAAATCTTTCCTTTGCTGATTGATCACAACTTGAATTAATTTACTGCTCATCCAAATGTTTTGTCACTCATTAACTTCCATATTTAACCCAACACACAGACAGCATTAATTGTGTTTATTTGGTTAAATTGAAACAACTTCCATACAGAAACCTTTGTTTCTCCATCTCACCCTCTCTCCCAATTCTTAGTAGATTTTTCCTGT
>NTHP01000167.1:136173-152403 GCA_003416845.1 Oplegnathus fasciatus
CATGTACACAGAGCTGTCTGTCATCTATTTCTGTCAGAGTAAGATACCTATAAGTTGGAAAATTTAAAATCTGAATACCTCTTTGCCTGAAATCATTTTTATGCAAGGTAATGCGGACAAAATGAATTTAACTAACACACAGAATAAGCTAAATTTGACTAAGACCTTCTACAGTAGCACAGAAATGTTCTTCTTGAGCTAGTCCACTAGAGGGAGACAGAGAGCCTCATAAACCTTCATGAGAATTTGAGTTGATTTGATGAAAAGCAACTGATAACTCGTGTTTATAAGTCAGTTTTTAGGATACTTGCTAAAATATGTGGAGGGTACAGAGTTTAAAAAATAAGGCTCGTCATTCTATATTTTTCTTATTGTCAACAAATCCCATGAAAAGAGGAAAACCAACGTTGCTTTAGTCCATCTGTCAGTACTTTCCAACTTCCCTACCCCGTCTGTGCCTTTCAGCCCCAAGCCCATTGGTTCCTACTGAAGATGTTAAACACAGCTCTGTTAGCTAACATACATGTATATAGTTTCATTTTTGAAAAAGGCTCAGGAATTTCCCAAAACAACTGGTCACTGTAGTATTGTTGATTTTGGTCTTTTTTGTCGACAATAAGGAAAATATAGAATATCGCTTTATCCTTTAGTTGAAGATTAGTGAAGTAAAATGAACGTCAATATAAATTAATAACCTTGTGATAGAAAACAAAAGCCAAATGTTGACTAAAGTCCTTCACTGAGTGCATAGATCCCCCCTTTGGGACGTCCTTAAATAAGGTGTGAGACAGTGTTTCGTCCCGTTTTGTCCTGTCCTGTCTTTTCCATCAGTCTCCTCTTTCAGCTGTGTAATAAAAAACAAAGAGAGAGGACTGACCTGTTTGATATGTTCTGTTCTCAGTGTCTTCGTGCTTTTTCCGTCCCACTCTGACAGTATGCTATTGTCATTAGCTAGGATTTCCTAACTGTTTTCCACTCTGGGGTCTGGGAAGTAGGTGGGATATTTGCACACCGAGTAATTTAACAACATTAGGATATTTTCAGTTCAGGATAGTTCCTGTTGCCTCGCTCTGACGTCCTCTTTTACTTTTGCCACCATTGTACTCAGTGTATCTAACTGTTTCTCCTCTCTCTGCCTCTGTCCAGACCATGGCGGAGTACAGCTCTCTGCTCAGCGACCTGTCTGAAAACATCACCAACGAAGACTTGGAGCAGCTCAAGTCGGCCTGCAAGGAGGACATCCCCGAGGACCAGAGCAACAACATCACCTCCTCCAAGGAGTGGTTCAGCTACCTGGAGAAGAACGACAAGCTGGCCCAAGGTGAGAGACACACACAGGCTGACCTCTGAAACGCAGAGTTTGTCTCCTCATATTTCCACATCTAGTAGGCCTCAGCTGATGCCCGAAGCATCTTTGCCTGTCTGATATAAACCTTTTCAGTGAACAAGCCTCCTAACGACACTTCTCATACAGATAACCTGTCGTACATCGAGCACATCTTTGAGATTTCGCGGCGACCGGACCTGCTGACGAGGGTGATCGAGTACCGCACCACCGTGCTCAAGATCTCTGAGGATGACGAGATCGACACCAAGCTCACGCGCATCCCCTCAGCCAAGAAATACAAAGGTAACACACTTGATGTGCTCAGTCTCTAGAACATGTAGATATAAGGTAGATATGTATCAGCGTCCTAAAATATCAGGTAAATTTTATCCCTTTTTCTGGACATGACTGGATCTTTGACTTGAAAGAAGTTACTCTGATTGGCTTCCTGGTCTGTCAAATGCAGTCAAGTTCTGCCCTCTAATGGCTAAACAGAAAACTGCCATAACATCCTCCCCTCAGTGGTTCCCAACCTGCAAGTCTTTAGTTTTCCTAAATCAGTTAAACAACATAGGTGAATATCCCTCTCAAAAATACAAATGAAAACTAAACAAACAAAACAAAACTTATTATAAATGTTACATGAATATTATACAGACCAACCGTGTGAAAACATGTGGAAACATGTATGCATGGTCTGGATTGATGCTGTAATGACTGTTTGACAAATGCATCTAAACAGGGATATTAATGCTGAACAGTCCAGGCTTAAATATCACCACTAAAGCCTGCCCGACACCGGATTCTAAGGTCAATGCCAATACGGATATTTCAGAGATATAAAAAAGAAAATAAAGAATCTGAAAGTGATGTATTGGCTGTACTGGCTTATTTCCTCTTCCTTCCCCTTTGTCCTCTTCCTGTATGATGAATTGTGATTTTAAAGCATGAATCTGTGCTTCATCTTACAGGTATTGTGGTTTTATTATGTATTTGAGGAAATGAATCAGATCATTTTCTTTTGAGTGTAAATAAAAAATAACCAATAATCTGTCATGAGGCAGGCCACGCTGCAATAAAATGTTCCCTTTCTTCCTCTCTCTCAACCTGCTATTTGCTGCCTTTATTAGGTTTCAAGAACATTTTTTGTAGCTCAGTTCAGTTCACAGGGGAAATTCAGCTGTCAGCATGGTCGAGTTAAAACAACATAAAAACACAGGTGCAAGGGCCAAATGAAACACATCAATTCCTCCATTAAAAATGATGAAATGTCTGTTTAGCTCAGTTCTATTCAGGAAGCATCATTTTTATGGCATGTGTACTAAAAGTACTTGACAGCTTTAATTCCTTTAGTTTTTCTTCATCTTTTACTGTGATTTTGACTTTTTTTTTACACAGATAAGTAATAAAAAAATTCATTCTTACAATGTAAGTTTTTATTATTCCTTTTTTAATATTTTTCTACTATTATAGTATTAATATTTGTTGCTTTATTTATCTCCTGCTGCTGTTTTAAGGCTGCGTGTGTCCTGTCATTGTGTTTTATCTTGTACTCTTGCTAAAGAGGTGCTCTATAAATAAAATCATTATTAATCACATACACAAGACATATCCAGACAGAGCAAAAGACTGAATGCATTTTCCCAAGTAGCCTTTGACATTAGACTTTCTGTACTTTTCAGTTTTCAATATAAAAAGCACTGAGGTTCAACAGCCAGCCATGCTTGTGATACTGAACATGATTATTGCAAAGTCAGTGTGTGTTTCATGTATTGTAAATGCTCAGAGTGCTAATGTTTTAAACTTTTGTCTCGAATGAATGTATGTGTTTTAAATTAAAATAATAAAAAAAACTTCCATCATCATCAACATGGAAACATACAAATTAAAATACAACAAAACAGAGTGGAAAATAATAATATTATAAAACTATTTCAGTAAAATTCAATAAAATGAGCAAGGTGGCAAAAAGTTTCATACCAAGCACAGTATTATAACCAAGTTTAAAAGAGTCTTATGTTTCTTCAAACAATGTACAAGTTTTAAAGTTGTAATCCTTAAGATTTTAGTCCTGGTTGATTTGGGGACACCTGTGGTTACCGTAGTAACAGCAAGTGCGCTTTAATACTACAGGTCCCAGAATTCAGGGGGCACTTCCTTTACTTGTTTTGGCTACAACTTTCTTTGTTTAAAATATAGGTTTCTCATGATTTCTCTCTTTCTCTCTCTCTCTCTCTCTACCCTCTTTTTCCAACCCCTCCCCCCTAAAAAGACATCATCCGCCAGCCCTCTGAAGATGAGATCATCAAGTTGGCCCCTCCCCCTAAAAAAGTGTGAGGTCGCGACCCCCAGCCCTGATCTCTGCACCTTGATTTCTTCACTCCTGGCACTCCAATCAACCGACCAACCGTTTCTGACCGACCCCATCACTCCCTCGCCTCACCCCCCTAACACACAACACACAACACACACACACATCCAGCCACGCCACCCTCCTTGCACTAACACATGCCGTGACACAGAACCACGCAGGCAGCCACCAACAAAGCAACCAATCAGATCGTAGCGATGCAGCTTCTTCTCAAGCTGAGGGGAGACGGGAAGCTGCAGGAAAAAAGACATTAGAGGAAGAAATCTGGAGACGGACCGACAGTGTATGTATGTGAGGAGGAGGGAGAGAGAGAGAGAGAGAGACAAAGTCTACCCTCGATTCAAACGCTGAGTGGGTCAGTTCATAATGAGTGTAATCTGTAAACACTGTTCAATCTGTGATGCTGTGCTTATGCAACCGTCTGTGTGTGTGTGTGCATGTCAGTCAAGGTTGTCATAGTTACAACATCCACCCATGAAAAATTTGAAACCGCAAACCTTCAAAACTTGACAACAAAATTCTGAAAATGTCCGAAAGCTGATAGGTAACCATAGAAACAATTAAGCTGTGTAAGCATTGTATGTACAGCGATACGTAACTATGACTAACATAATTCAGCAGTACTTAATTGTTTTTTAATTCACTTTGAATATGCAAAATAGGCAAAATGTCAAAACTATCTGGAGATAAAATGAAACTAAAACATGTAAATGCATCGTTTACATGATCAAAGACTATTTCAAAAACTGCAGCTCAAGTTAATACTTTAAAGAAATTAAAACTAATCTAAATTTCACATATATGACTCTGGCTCATTTCTGTGAGGATGCCTGTTTTAGTGTGTAGCTGCATTATTTGTTCAGGTGTGTTTGTAATGTGAAAGGCATAGTTCGACATTTCTCGAAAGATGCTTATTCACATTTTTGCCGTGACTTTGCTAATGTCTGTCTTCTAAAAATGCACCGGCAGGTTAGCTTAGCTTAGCATAAAGACTGGAAACAGGGGGAAACGGCTAGCACTTCGGTTTTTGTACGGATTAAATAAATGAGATATATTGTTAATTAATGACCTTTACAGGTGCTGGTAGGCATATTTTGTTACCTTTGGACAGAGCCAGGCTAGCAGTTATACCCAATTCCCAGTCTTTGTGCTAAGCTAAGCTAACCGGCTCAGCTAACCGCTTCATATTTACCATACAAACATGAGAGTGGTATCGATCTTCTCATCTAACTCTCAACAAATTAAAGGATTTCCCAAATTGCTCCTTTACAGCCGTATAGTTCATTAAAAAATGATCAAGTTACCATCTTCTCGCCTCTCACATTGCCATGAGGTCACTGTATTTGAAGCAGGACAGTCACTGTTCCTCAGCTAGAGGTTCTGTATGCATTCCCTTTACTCTCACACAGATAATTATATCATGTTTTAAGAGCAAAAAAAAAAGTAATATTTTAGAAGATATCTAAAGTTAATTTTCATAGGAAAAGCCAATATTTGCCTTTAGCTTATGAGTAATAGCAAGAGTTACTTAGAGAAAATATTTAGATGGGAAACTTATAGCAATTATTTCTATACTATGGATGCTCCCTGTCCATAGCTTCTCTTTTCATCAAGTGGACCAGTTAGCATGAAAGTCTGTTGTACGAGCTGGCTAGAGATGTAAATATACAAATAATATATTACAAGAAAATATAGTAGAAATAATATATTGACTTGCAGTGTGTAGCCCATAGAGGACACTGTGGCTCTAGCAGCGAATTTCCACTGTACGTTCAGTTTCACCATGTCTGAAGACTTTCACCTGAATTTTATCTAATCTGAAACTATTCAGTTTCTCTATATGACAAATTAGCGAGCACTAACAGTACATCTACTTTGGACTACTAGAGAATACAAAAGTATATTTTGAGAGAGCATATTGGATATAATATTTACTGTGTGAAAATGTTGTGTTACGTGAGACCTAAAGACACAATCACTAAACTTTCTTTCACCCCCTTGTTGCCATTTCATTTGTCGCACACGGAAATAACTGACCAGCTTGGAAAGAGGACAAACTCAGGCCTCTGGAAATAAAAATAAGTGCAGGTGAAAGTAAAGGAAGGGAGAAAACGTCAGAAAGAAAACACGGCATGTGATAATAAAGCATGTCCTTTAATAAACTGTACATAAAGTATATTGTGACAAAGATCTCTAATGAACACAACGACTAATAATCCGCTGACTATGCCATTCCCACCATGCACCAACATAATAGCTAGCAAGACTGTTGAAACTAAACTATAATAACTGCTCTTTTGAACACTGTGTCTCTTTATTCCCCGCGTTGAAGCCTTAGTGGACTTTGTGTTTACCCCGAAATTTTTTTCAGAACTGTGAGAGATTGTGTGTGCGGCGGAGACAGACACCGGCACACGCGTCAAGTTAATCAAAACGGCTCTCACTTTTTAAAGAGAGCGATGCTACTTTTACTCTGAAATTTGCTAAGGACTTCAGCGTTGGTGTGTGTACAGAATGTCTGTGGGTCTATTTCTGCCCCCGTCTTTGTTGTTATCAAAGCTGTAGGATCAAAAAAATGAACCAACATCATAAAAATCTATCAGTGTATGACTAGTCATTTGTCCCAGCCCCGCGACCTTCCTCCCTCCTCTCCCTCACCACCACGCTCCACTCCAACCCCAGTGCCAACGACCAAGACTTTTATTTCGATCACAGTGTCCGTGATCTGTTTTTTTTTTGTTGTTTTTTTTCTTTTGTATTGCTCGCCGTATATTGTAGTGTTGGACTGATTGGTATCCTATGCATTTACGTCTGTAGGAAAACTCTGCACTGTAACATATCCTCCCAACAAATCACTTAATCTAAAGAACTGAACTCTTTAATTGTGACCAGTCAGGGTGTTTGACGAGATCCTGATATCGACTTTGCGTGACGGATGTGCTGGGTGGAGTGGCACTTGATAGGAGAAAGTGTGCAATTTCAGGAAAGAAAATAAATGCTTGTTACTCAATATTCATTGTTTGAAACTGGAAAAAAAAACTTGTTAGAGCAACTAGACTGTACAGCTCCCATTCTACTCTTTTGCAAGCAAAGTCTGAAGGTAACTAAAACATTCAATAGTCCTTCAACGCCTGCAACTGTATGGCGAGGTTTAATAGTCAACAAAGAGTGGACATGTTTCTTTGCATAAAGCATCCAGTTAATCTGGGCCAGATCAAGGTTTTTATAGTGTTGTTAAAGGAATAATCCACCCTTAAATACTTTAATGCTGTTGTATATGCTGTACTTTGAATTTGACCATTTTGCAGTTCAGGTTTTATCCACCCAGTGGATGGCCACCAATTTGGTCTAGACTAAAATATCTCAACAACTATTGGACTCATTGCCATGAAATTTGGTACAGACATTCATGGTCGCCAGAGGATGAATCCTGATGACTTTGGTGATCCCCCGACTTTTCCTCTAGCGCCACCAACAGGTTGACATTTGTGGTTCAGTATAAAATGTCTCAACAACTATTAGATGGATTGCAATGTTAGTTCATCTAGTGCCATCATCAGGTTTTTATTTGTCCAATACTTTAGTTTATGACCAAATAGTTGCAAAATGAATGCCTCAGATGAACTTTGTGTTAAGTCCTAATTAACAAATGTTGGCATGCATTTTAGTTTTTATTCTTCCAAAACGTTAATAGTTAAGTTTTTGTCCCTTAGAATCAAAGAGAAAGAGCTTCTTGTAAACTCAGTGTTTTTGTGGATTCGCACTGACTTTCAACAGCCATACAGGGAGAAATTAACCATTTAAGAGTCTCCGAGGTGTAGACCAAAATTCAAATTCAACTACAAGACATGCTTAGTGTGAGAGGCACAACTCTTACTTTTTCTCAAATGCAAAAGAAACCNAAAAACTGTAAAATGCAACAATTGTGCACATCGTAAAATATATCCTGGCATATGCACTGATCTTCCCAGATTGATAATATATAACAGTGTCAGAGTATTTCTGGGTGGATTTTCCCTTCAGTGTCCAGACTAGCTGTTGCTACAGTAGGCCTGACCCCAAGTGAAGCGGTAGCTGCCCTCCTATAGCTTGAGCCTAGTGAACACCAAGTGGGACCACTGCATTTATCACAGAGCTGAACTGAGAGCATTTTGTCAGGCAAAGGGAGGCAGTTGTACTTACCGCTATGACCTGTGGGCAATGGTCTTTCCCAGCGTTGAAATGGATGTGATTATTGGCCATAACTGTTAAGATTGCCACTCACCATTTTCAGTGAAGAGGTTTGGTAATCTTACAAACCAAAAGGCAGGTTTTTCTTTCCAGATCTAAGCATGTGTTTCCATTATTGTACAAAATATCAGTAAGGGAGGATTTGGGCCATTTTCTTTTTCTTTTTTCTTCTCTTTTTATTTGAAGTGCTTTTTGAATAGCAACTTGTGAATTTAGATGTATGTGACCAAGTGACTTTTATTTCTTTTTCTCGCTCTCGAAATTTCAGTAGGCAATGGACTCATGTTAACAATTGTGTGGTAGTTTGTCAGTAGTTTGTCCATGCAATATTCGTAAACATCAAAAAAGAAAAAAAATCCAACTGCGTGATGCTCTAGATGCTCTAGATGAGGTTACAGCTTAAGTTAAAACATTTACATCAGTTTATTCACTGGAGTGTTACAATTTATGTCAGCATCAAAATGTGGCTTTGCCGCAGCCTTTTTTTGTGTTTTTAACATCCACTTCCTGTTTCCTACTCCTCTAAAGTCAACGGCCATCAATGTCGCCATGGTAACCATGGCACAGCCCCTCTGACTTCATCACCAGGCAGATTATATGTTTGGCATTGCTTAACGTTTTCCTCTGTAGCCAGTTGGCACATAATATATCAACATATCAGTCACAAATGATGTCAAATTTGGATTTCCATGTACCAAGTACATATCAACTTAGTAAATGCTGCAAAAGTTTAAACCTACTAAAATATATATGTATTTATGGTGAATACCTGATTATAACCAATACACGAGTATAGATGAAGTAAGAAATTAAGAAGCAAATATTTTGTGAAGGTATTCAGCATGTAATGCTAACAGTCAATTAAAATTCATTCAAACAAGAGTATCATTTTCCCTTAAGGATAAGACTGTGTTCTGTTTTTTTGTTAGTTTTTTTTTTCTTTTTCATTTTATTAGGTTGTAAATATGTATTTTGAATATATATCACTGTGTTTGTTTTGAAATTGATTAATTTATTTAATGCCTATATATTGTTGTTTTTACGTGTCCTGATTTTGTTTTACTAACTGGAAACAAATCACGGGGATGAAAACATGTTGCTTATCTAATGTTAAGCAGACCATGCATCAACACTTTTATAATTCATGTTATTCTCTTCATTTATGTTTTGCTGTTTCGGCTTTGGGTGATGATTTTACAAAAAAAAAAGTGATATTCATTTCATTGTATTTACTGATATGTAACATATTATGTTTTACTGTGTCGTATTTGATCAGATGTGTCGTGGTCACTGCTTGTAAAATGATTTTCTTCAGAGAGTTTCCAAATCATGACAAAAGACAAAAGCGGTCACAAAGTCATAATCTGCCATTTTGTTCGTATGAGACATGTTGTCATTTGCACATTGCGCCAAGAGCAGGAAATTTAAAGAGTGTAGCGTCTTAAAATGTTGGGCTAGGTGCATGTAGAAAGTTCAAGAAATGTTGACCCCTGAGTTGTGGATTGCAGTGTTGTGAGAATAATTAAAACACAGGTTTTAGTTTCATCTCAGTTCTGTTATTACCAGATCTTTAGCTGTGTTTTCATGAAAAGTATATTCTCATTCTACTCACTAAAAGAAAAGATAACCCATTGGGTATAAAAACATGCAATTGACAACCCTCATCTGAACAATAAGCAGTCTCTCTACTTTTGTATGGAGGCTCAAAGTGTTCAATACTACATACATAGATAAGTGATTATAAAATATCATATATAATTTATAAAATAAATAGTCACACGAATAGATTGTGTAAAATAATCAACTGAGCAATTGCTGTTAAGCGAACAAGCTCAACAACTGCTATCAAATTTAGCCAGTTAGAGCAAAAACAATTAGTAATTCTGATTCAACCAACTAGAGGCTGCTGCTGTAAATAAATGCAGTACATAGACACTACAACTAACCTTTTATTTAGCTTAACAAGGCTGCACATGCTACCTACCTAGACAGCTAGACAACTAGCTAGAAGAGCAAACACACACAGTCTATGGTCGCTCTAGCTAGGTAGGTAGCCTGTGCAGCCTTGTTGAGCTGAATAAAAGGAGAGGTTAGTTACTGTGTCTGTGTACTGTGTTTATTCACAGCAGCAGTTTCTAGTTAGTTGAATGAGCTTGTAGCAGTTGTTGAGCTTTTTAGCTTAAGAGAGGCTGGGGGCATGTGATTGGCTGAAAGGGCATTTTGAAATAGAATAACGTAATAACGTGAAAATAAATAACTCTTAATGATAATGAAGTTGAACATTAATAACTTGGGCGGCTCATTTGTATATTTTACACAAAGTATTCCTGCTGTTATTTATTTCATAAGATACTGTTTATCTATTCAGTTACAAATTAACACTTGAGGCTCCATAGTTTTATTTGCTATTTTTATTTTTAAAGTAAGGTGTTAGTGAATGGTTAAAGGGCACATGGATGAAGTGATAGAGTGAAGAGGTAACTATATGAGTATCAGTGCTGGGTAGAGTAGCGTGAGTAGTGAAGAATAGTTTGTGAGGGTGTAGCTGTTAAACATAAGAAGTAGAGGTGTGAGCAGAGAGAAATATGTAGGTTCATACTTTGGGAAACATCTCCGGTGTTTGTACAAGATGTCACACCTCTGCATCGAGTTAGTATCATTTTGAATGTGTTAGGTCTTGCACAAGAATGCTGTACAACTGTGAGATTTGATTAATGGTAATAAGGTGAGTTAATGTCAGGAATGCTGAATGTCAGTCACAATGGATGAAGTTGTGCAGCAATGTTTTTTTTTCCTTTGCACCTTTTACTGTTACGGGAAGTGTGAGTTGTATTAAGTTGGGCGTTCCTGAATATTGTGCACAAGCTTATTAACCACACCTACTTACATTTCTCTTGAGCTGCACAGCGAAATAAATCTGTTTTTCTTTTCATTTTGACGAATAAAGTTTACATTTCATGCACAAAAAAAAGCAAGCTTTCACATTGTCGGTAAAAGTGCCAACTTGATTCAGTTGCAAACTGCTGGGGTGGATGAACTTGAAATCGTGACATTCTTGACATTTAGCAATTTCTCATGATGTTTGTAGTGAACAATCTTTATTTAAGATGGTCACATTTGTGGCTAGAACAGAGATTTTCTGAATTGTGTGCGTTTTGCAGTAGTGGACAATAGAGGCTATTTTGAAGTGATGTGTTTTCAATCTGATCTTTGCAACTGGAGGTTTAACGTAAGGCTGCCAAGCATTCCTGTGGTGTGGTTTAGGTTTTATAGGCATCTAACAATTTGACTCAGCGTGAAGGAGTAGTAGGTTAGAGGAGGTTTTGCAGAGGTGTCAGACAGGACTTGAAAAGTCTAATTATGTGTTAGTATTATTCAGATTATCTCAATACCCTTGAGTGCAGATACATTTGTGATTTTGAAACACCAACCTGTAGGTAGGAGAGATTTTCCCAAAATGCATTTGCAGGGTTTTGGATTGAAATTCTTCATTTTCAGCTGCCAACGTGACAAGTTTTTGTTCCATTGGTGCAGATGGGCAGCATTCAGAACAAGCTTGAAGAACATCAGCAAACTTTAAATTTAAGCATTTTCATTTAAGTAACGTTGCTGAGTTTCATTCTTACTGAGAGTTGCCCTGTGAGTCACTGCCTTGAGAGTCAGTCAGTGGGATGTTTTCTCTCGTACTCCGCCTGTTATTTTGTGATGTGCTTCGTTCTCAAATGGTGTAGCAAGTGACAGGTGTGGTTGTATCACAGAGTCAAATCAGTCCATCTTGTTAGTCGAGACTTATTGCTGTTAAACAAATGTGATCATTTAGATTTAGGCCTGTTAGATGATGTGCACACAGTTGAATTTGGTTTGAGACAATGAAGTGATCCAGTTCTGTCCCAGTGACGAAGAAACTGAGTTTTGGTTTTGGAGGATGTGACACTGTGCTTAACAATGCAGTGAAGAGCGTCATTACAGTTTTACATTTTCGCATACAGCTCACCACATAACCCTGTTGGATGCCATGGGCTCAATGCTGTTAGAAACTTTTGCTAAGGTTTTTCCTCTCATGGGGCAAGAAGTACTTCAGGATTTATTTTGCAATGACTGCAACAAAATATGATATGAGGTATTATTCAAACAAATATAAAGGTGTGGCTTTTTGTCATGATTTAAATGAGACTGAACTGAAATTATGCCATTTTGTCCTTGTGCTAAAATGAATATAAATATTATATATTAAAATATATTTGCTAACCTATACTGTGTTGCCTGAAGTTGCTTTTTTTCAAAGATGGTTGAGAAGTTACAAAATCCAAAAATAATATACTGAGGAAGAAAAAATAACAATTTATTTGGAGTAGTGGAATGTAACTAAGTACCTTTACTCAAATACTGTGATGACAGATTTGAAGTACTTGTACTTTACTTGAGTATTTTCTTTTTATGCCACTTTATACTTATTTTATACCGCTACCTTTCAGAGGGACATATTGTACTTTTTACTCAACTACAATTATTTTTCATTACATTATTGTGATGTTAATTTGGCCGATTCTTTTGTCCAAATAGACATACAAAACGTGCATTCAAACCTATAGGAAGAAGATATCATCCAAAATTGAGTCTATCCTTTTTAAACTAACAAATAAAAGCATGTTTAGTGCTACAGGACAAGTGCTAAGAGATTGTTGTTGTTTTTTCTTTCTTTTTTAATGCAAAACAAGCATTGTGAAGCTGTCACAATTTATGATGGGTACTTCTCACATTCTTTTACAAACCAAACACTATTAACATAAACATAACAATCAGAGGATTAATCTTGCTCTCATAATATAGTTAAGAGTGAGCGCCACCTCAACTAGCTGCAACAGTAAATGCTGTTTACGCATTCATGCGTGAGTATTAATAATCTAATTATATAATATAAAAATACTACAATGGTCACAGGGAACATTTTTTACTTTTACTTTTCATACCTTAAGTACATTTTCCTGATTATACTTAGATACTTTTATTAGGTACAGTAACATTTTCAATGCAGGACTTTTACTTGTAATGGAGTATTTTCACAGTTGTATCAGTATTTTTAATTTACTATTTAAAGGATGTGAATATTTCCTCTAGCACTGCAAACTGACGGCTGCACCGTAACAATAAAAGTCCAGCACAACTGTTGTCACTACACCTCAATGTCACCTCATTTATGAAGCTGAACTTGTCACTTGTGTTGTGAAGTGTCTATGCAAAGCCCTGAGTCCACAACGGAGATTTAATCCAACTCTGGTGAAACCGGATGAACAGGTTAAAATAATCACATTGTTAGGTTTCCTTGTGAGGATGAATGAAGACTGAAAGTGCATTTTGACTTTTTTACAGTTGAGATGATTAAGTAACAATGATTAAGAAATAGCATTTTTGCATGACCTCCTGTCACCAACATTTCATAGGTGAAATGTAGTCACCCCACCCTTTTTACAAAGTGGTTGCTAGTCCTCCTGGGGTCCACCTGCAAACAAACACGTACATCATGGGTGTCCAGTCATACTGTCTGATTACTAAAAGTTAATCCATACCTTACAACCAATCAGAATACAGAATTTTCTGTGGCCATAGGTACGAATATACATTTGTGTGTGTATGTGTGTGTGTGTGTGTGTGTGTGTATAGCCTATAGACAGGTGACTTAGTAAGGTGTTGGGCCACCACGTGCCGCCAGAACAGCTTCAGTGCTCCTTGGCATTGATTATCCAAGTCTCTGAACTCTACTGGAGGGATGAACACCATTCTTCCAAAAGATATTCCCTCATTTGGTGTTTTGATGATGGTGGTGGAGAGCGCTGTCTAACACGTCGGTCCAAAATCTCAATTGGGTTGAGATGTGCTGACTGTGAAGACCATAGCATATGATTCACTTCATTTTCATACTCATCAAACCATTCAGCGACCCCTCGTGCCCTATGGATCAGGCATGGTCCCCCTGGAAGAGACATTTCCTATCAGGATTGAAATGTTTAATTTAAAGTTGTAATCGCAAAGATTTTCATTTCGTTGTCTTTCACGGCACCTATGGCGATAATCGACACTTGCAGGTGTGTTTTTGGACCTCATTTAAGTTTCAGTTTCACTTTAATCGTCTGTAGTCATCGATCTTTTCTTAGTTTTTTCGGGCATAATAACCGTTTACTCACAATGCTAGCAGACACCGGAAACAACAGTACGCCGCTTCACACACAGGTGACTTGAAGAGCGAGTCTTTTGCCTTGTTAAAAGCCTTGTAAAAAGCCTAACTCTGCGCCGCTCGTTATTTTTCCGGGAAGGTTGCTCCCGACACCCGGGTCGTAATGCTACAAATGCAAGGGCTTTCACCAGTGGGCCATAGGCTCACCATTGTGTTGCATCATTCGGCGATAGATAATGACTTAACAGACGTTTATTTAAATGAAAATCTTCGAGATTATATCTGTAAGTATAAAGGTGATCACTTATAATAACTTTCTATTGATTTGCGTCGACCCGACCCCCTAAGGGGACAAGTGGATCCAAACCATGCCAGGAAAATGCTTCTCACCTATGTATATGGAAGCATCTGCATTTGTTATATTTCCCCCCTCATTTATTCAGTAGTGAAGAATAGTTTGGGGGGGTTGTAGCTGTTAAAGTAGAGGAGTGAGCAGAGAGAAATATGCAGGTTCTTGGGAAACATCTCTGGTGTGTGTACAAGATGTCACACCTCTGCGTTTAGTTAGTATCATTTTGAGTGTGGCAGGTATTGTAGATGAATGCTGTACAATGGTGAGATGTAATTAATGATGACATGGTTTTGGAGGGTGTGACGCTGTGCTTAACAATTCAGTGAAGAGGAAGGGATGTATTGTTAGGTTTCCTTTTGAGGATAAAAGAAAACTGAAAATGCATTATGGTTTGTTTCATTTTATTGTAAAGCATATTTGTTTTTTTTTACTTTTTTATAGTTTAGATGATTAAGTTACAGTGAATGAGAGATAGTAAATGATTTGCATGACCTCCTGTCACCAATATTCATTGATCAAATCAACTCACCCCACCCTTTATTGGAAATCCTTGTAAGCATTTCCAGTAAAACAAAACCACTGCAAGAAAATGACACGACAATACCAAAAGACATCTTATTTCCTCCATTTTGTCATTCTCAAGAGCAAATCTACAGGATTTCAATCTTTCAAGTTTTCTTTTTTGTTTTTACCTTCTTTTCAAATGTGGCCTTGAATGACTCCTATAAACAATTTGATCACAAAATACGAATTATTACTTTGTTTGGCATTCACAGTCTGTTGTACGTGCCTGTCTGTAATTACACCCACCTACCCTGGGTGTGGCATGCGGCTATATTAACTCCAACCACCTTTCAGGTTACAGTACCTACTGTTGTTACCAGTCACAAATATTGAATATATGACATGGTCACTGGACGTCAGAGACTTCTGCATCATATTGAAAAAGGTAAGAAAAATTAAAAGTTTCTGTATGGATCTGCAAACATGTAGAAGTTTCAGTTAGACTAAAAAGATATCTGGATATCGCCATTAATTGTGCAATTGTTGAAGTAGTGTTCTGTAGCCAGCATCAGAGAATTTTTATACAGTGGTGCTCACAGTAATCAAGGACCGGAACTATACGTTTTATAAAACTAGTTTTGATCTCGCTTTTCTGTTTTAAACATCATGAAAAATAATGTCTGTGCTCCAGAATATCTGCCATCTGCGTTGCTAGGCAACATCAAGTTAAACAGAGGTTCACAAGGCTGATCCAGGAGTTTTAAAATCCTGACAAGTTTTATATATATATGTGTATGTGTGTGTGTGTGCATGTGTGTGTGTATATATAATATATATATTATATATATATATATATATATATATATATATATATATATNACAGCTGGTTGAGGTGAGGCTAATTTTACCTACTAAATTTAATTTATGCATCATAAACTGATCTGTTTGTATGTAAAATCATATTCTATAAAGCTTCTGATTTAAAATCTGTGTTTACCCTTGCCTGGCAGGCCAATAGTACAGTCCAAGATAACCAACTTCTCTTTTCAACGTTTTTTAGTTTTATTTACTTATTTTGTTTTATTTTGTTTCTTTGTTTGTTTTTTACATTCATTAAGGTACAGAAAACTGAAAGTGATGGCAAATGGACCAGCCCTGTCCACTGCTAAAAGTGGCGAAATTTTCGTAGGAAGCGAAATCAAAGATTCCCTCTCACTGTTGGATGTTCTCTATGCAAATCAGTTCGAAGGAGAGTCTTTCCATCCAAATCTTCT
>NTHP01000167.1:162491-173304 GCA_003416845.1 Oplegnathus fasciatus
AACGCCAACAATTGAATAAACTAAAAAGGCTGTCTCTGCGCTGGGAACTACACCTACCTGGCCCTTTGGACTTGCATATCTGCTTTAGAGCATTAATGTACTTTTTGAATTCGATTGTTCACTGGATTTTTCTGATATTTTTACTACTTTTACACTTTTTTTACTACTTAGTCGCTAAGAGTTGGAGGTAGAGAGGAAGATGCTGGATAAAATGTTATCCAATAAATGTTTAGCATCCTTAATGTAGTGGTCAAACAGCAAAGCACTTTTCGTAATGGACTTATTCGTCTCTGCTGTGAAAAGGAATGCTAAAGGTCATTTATGTCAGCTAATCTCACTTCAGATGAAAAGAGTGACTTCATTAAAGAAATGAAGCTCCTAACTTTTTTGTCAGTTCCATAGTGTCTATTTTAGCCTTTTGTTTATGGATTTATGAAACATATGAAAATATAAAACCTCTTAAGACGACTAAAGACTAAGCCACATATAAAGAAACATGTTTTCTCAGTGGAAAATAATTAAATGTTTTATAAATTTTTGTCATATCTGTCTTTTGATGTTTCATTCTTTTCTTCCATGTAAATATTAAATGTTTTACATTAAGCAAGATGGGTCAAGCAAACCCAATGTAATTATAAAGGACACACTTTTAAATACAGATTCTGTTGTTTAAATGTTGTTTAAATTGGTGTGGGGCAGTTCTAAAGCTTTTGAGAGTAGATTCATCTTCCTCATCTTGCCAGAAATTGGGCAGAGCTCCACCTAGGGTATCAAAAACGTATGTAAAGAAGAACACATGACTTTTGATGTTTTGCTGTAATGTGCTTGACTAAAAAATCTGAAAATGTGAGATTTGTATGATTAATGAAGAGATTGTAGGTTTGTTTTTTTTCATTTGTACGACCATTTGATGTACTTCTATGATTCTTGTTAGTTTTTGTTTGTACCCACATGGTTGAATGCACCTACTGTAAGTTGTTTTGGATAAAAGCTAAATACATGTAATGTGACATGGATTTATACAAGCTCGTTGAGAGTCTTAATATTTTAATCCTGTGTCATTGATTTTTTTTCCTATGTTAACATAGTTTAGACTGTCAAGACAAATTAAGATTAAGAAGAATAAGATGACATCTTGCCTGTTTTCAGTTTCTCATAGCAGTCTCAATAAATCTACTCCAATTAAAGACACGTGTGTTGTTGTATTGGTTGTTTTCTGTTCATTCACACACATTAAATAATTGAACTGACACTGATGCAGTATCTTTGAAAATGTCTTTTTTCCCTTTTTTACTGTGTTTTCCTTTTCCTGGAAAAGTATAAAGTGCTTATATTTTCATATTTGTGGCTGCTTTTATTGGGTATTCATAGAAGAGCTCAAATGATTAATTGATTAGTCCATTGACAGAAAAATAACTATTTTGATAATCAGTTAATTGTTTCAGTCATTTTTCAAGCAAAAATAGTGAAAAAAAATGCCAAACAACTTCTCAAATGAGAGTCTTTGATGCTTTTCTTTGTTATTTGTAATTGTAAACTGAATATCTTTGATTTGTTGGTTTGGTTTTGATTGATCAAAAAAGACATTTGAAGACATTTGACACATTTGACTCTGGGAAGTTCACTGATTTGTGTTTTTTGGCTATTTGTTGACATTTAATAGACTAAACAATTAATCGATTAATTGAAAAAAATATTGGTAGATTAATCAATAATCAAAATAAACGTCAGTTGCAGCCCTAGTATTTAGCCTCATTGTGTTGCTGACCAGTTGAGACAAATCCAGAGTGATGTAAGCTCAAAAATTATTTTTATTTTAGGTAGACAATTATTCCTCAATCCTCAACGATGACTATAAAACATCAAGTTGATCTCGGCCAGATCAAGTTTTTATCATAGTTTTAAAGGAATAGTCCACCCTTAAATACTTGAACACTGTTACTTTCAATTGAACTGGGCCNAAAGGCCACCGTGCTGCCTCTCCCATGATGCTAAACACAGTTTTTAGTTTTGCACCAATTTTCAATTGGGAGATTTGCTTAGGAGTCTCCGAAAGAAGAACAAAATTCAAATTTAGCCACAAGAGTTTGCTTAGTGAGAGAGGTATAACTTTTTCTCAAATAAAAAAGAAAACCTCTATTGCGCTCACTACCACCATCACTCTCTTCAACAGGATGTAAATCTGGTTTCTCTGCATATTTTCAAAAGTCATTCCAAAAACTGTAGAATCCAACACTTCATCATGAAATATGTCTTGGAATATGCACTGATCTTCTCAGATTGATGATATGTAACTGTATCAGAGTATTTCTGGGTGGATTTTCCCTTCAGTGTCCAGACAAACTGTTGCTAGGCCTGACCCCAAGTCAAGCAGTAGCTGCCCTGCTATAGCTTAAGCCTAGTGAACACAAAGTGGGACCACTGTATTTATCACCAATGGTGGAAAGTAATTAAGCACACTTACTAGGGTTGGTTCCGAACTGGTACTTTTAAGGGTACCGACCGAATTACGTCGGTACTACCGAGTACCGATTTATGTTAAATCAATCAGTGCCAAATTTCGGTATCTAAGAGCACATCTGGGTGAGAGAGTAAAGTATACGCTAGAGAAAGAGAGAGAGAGCGAGACCATGTGACGTCACCCCTGCAGCCTGTTCAAGCCCAACTCACAGTCAGGGCAATTGTGAGCCAAAAGCAGCCTCAAGTGTGGTTACACTTCTCAAAACTTGACACAGACAATGCTCTCTGCAATATTTGTAAGGTGAAATCATTTCTTTTAGTTTTTTTAAATTTACTACTTTACCCCCCATTTTTCTCCCAATCCCACTAAACTATCCTCACTGCTACAACTCATGACAGCATGCTCACGCTATGCCCTGGTGACCATAGGTGACGAGACTCCGGCACTTTTTTCTGTCCAAGTGAGGAAGTATTCCCAGTTTGCATAATCTGGTTGAAATTCATAAACATTTTTTAAGCGCTTGAAGATCCAATCATCACTAAAGCGTATGTCATGCAAGAGAGCCACTAAAAACAAATGGACTGGTCAAATTCGTTATATTGACATTTAAGGTGTGTTGATTGACTCATGACGTCAACTCATGCATCGAGTAACATGCAAGAAAACACTCCACCCTAAAAGTTTCTGGTAGCTGCCGGGGTGAAGCGGCACAGTGAATTAAATAATTTTTTCTCCAGTCTATAACTAGCTAACGTTAACTAGTCTGGTCAGTTATAGTTGTCTAACGTGTGTAAAGTTACCACCGTAGGAGCAATGGTTACATAACTTTTAAAACGAGCCACAACTTAACCGTGCGCATGCACGTATGCATACGTGTGCACATATGCGTACAATACTTATACAAACAGCACTACACCTCTGGTGGTGACAGACTGTGACAGGCTGGAGGTTGTAGGGATGGGATTTGGGAGGGGAGAGGGAGGTGGAGAGGGGTTTTATTTTGTGTGGTGTGTAAAATGTTCTAAATAAATAATGAAATGTTGAAATTTAGAAGTTTGGACTTATTTTTTACAACTGAAATTACATTTTTTGTTATTAGAGGGAGAGTAAAGTACCAAAAAAAAGTACCGTTGGGTACCGGTACCGAATTCCAGGTACCAGTACCAGTTCCGGTATCGGTTCAAATGTGAACGGTACCCAACCCTAACATTTATTCAAGTACTGTACTTAAAGTTGTAATCTCGAAGATTTTCATCTTGTTGTCTTTCACGGCACCTATGGCAATAATCGGTAATTGCAGGTGTGTTTTTGGACCTCATTTAAGTTTCAGTTTCACTTTCATCGTCTGTAGTCATCGATCTTTTCTTTGTTTTTTCGGCCATAATGACCGTTTACTCACAACGTCAGCAGTACTTAGTATGCCACTTCATACACAGGTGAGTTGAAGAGCGTGTCTTTTGCCTTGTTAAAAGCCTAACTCTGCACCGCTTGTGATTTTTCCAGTAAAGTCCCTCCCGACACCCAGGTCGTAATACTGCAAATGCAAGGGCTTTCATCAGTGGACCATAGGCTCAATCACCATTGTGTGGTGCATCATTCGGCGATAGATAATGACTTAACAGACGTTTATTTAAATGAAAATCTTTGAGATTATATCTTTAACTACCATTAATAGCACGTACTTTTCTGAGGCTGAGGCACCATGCAGGTACCTCTCTTTCACACCTGGAGAGACTCAACCTCGATTACCACTACTTCACATACACAGGTTAATATATGTTTACTTATTTTGGGATTGTCAGCATGAGAAATAGAAGGTGCGGCGTGTGAGCGTGGGGACTGGTTGATATGCGTGAGTCTCACGGTCAAAGTGTGAGACTTGGCAGCTATCGGTCTGATAAGGTTAGCCTGATAACTTATATGTAATTAAATTAATGTAATGTAAGTTAATGTAACAGTTGTTGTGACGTTGTTCCAGCGCTTTGCATTGTGGGACACGGTAGACAGGTCCGATTTTTTCCGAATCAGCACGACATCCGGGTATTTTTGGAATACTGCAGATTTTGCTTTTGTTTGCATACTGCATACTACATTTTGGCCAAATCAGTACATCACAAACCATGGCATCAAATGTGTCCAAGCCGTGTTCAGCACTTTTTAGTGTCCTCTGGAAACACTTTCGTTGTCGTTTTCTGTATTTGCAGCACGTTTCTGTATTTGCAGTGTGTTTCTGTATTTGCAGTGTGTTTCTGTATTTGCAGTGCCTTTTCTAACTGCTGCGCATGTGATGAAGATGTTTTCTTAATTTGCTTGTGTTTTATCTATTTGCGTGTGATTTCTTAAGTTGCTGCACGTTTGCCCTTGTCGGCCACTGTAATTTTCACATTGTGGTGATGGAGTAGAAGTGTAGAAGGCTAAATACACAAGTGTGCATTTCTGTGTGTGTTATATGTAACCTTTATCTTAATGGTAAATCTGATCCTCACTTAGGAGAAGGCACTATCTATCTGTTTCTGGATAATGAGGAAATCACACACACACTCTCTACCGTCTGATTCTCGCTGGAATACATCTTATACACACACTTAAATGTCTCCGCACAATACACACACTCTCTTCTTTTCTCTCTAGCACGAAATCCCTCACACACACACTAACACAGGCACACTTTTAACAGACACACATACAGTATATACTGCACCGCTGACTCTCTGTGCCTGTGATAATGAGCTACACCTTCTCTCTGTCATGTTCACTTATATCTCTCATCACCATACCAGTCCCACACATTGTGTGTTAGTGTGTGTGTTTCTTATTCCCTTGCAGAGACCTTTTACACTCCTCTCAAACTTTATTCATTCACCTGTTTCTCCTGGTGAATGACAGAACATGTCTTCCTTTAAAGCAGCAGGGGAGTAAGGCTCTGCAGGCCTTAGTTAAGACCTATAGTGCATCTCATGGAACTGAATTTCATTTCACAGTAGAAAATGCAGAAAGAAAACTGACCAAGCCAGCTTATCTCTGATCAAATAGTATATATAGAAACTGATAATTACAAGACTATTTAAGAATTTCTTTACCGACTCTGTGTCCATCTTTGCTGTTGCTGTGGAGAAGAGTCCAGCCTCCCACACAGCATGAAACATCTCCTTCTTCCTTGTTTGGCAGGGAAATAGGCGTTTCAGTCCTTTTCTGAAAAGTTCAACCTTCCAGAGCTTTTAAAAAGCACTCTGCTCTGCTGAAACAGCTGCCTTGTGCACTGCTTGTTTGAGAGCACCAGCCTTTTGTGTGCCTTGTAGCTGCTTTCATGTACAGTAAATAAGTATGGTGGCTGTTTTTGACAAATAATTCTATGTATGAAGAGAGCTAGACTGTGCTGAGCAATAAGACGGGCAGAAGGAAATTAACCTGTTGGAAAAATATGGCAGCTAATAACTGGATTTTAAACTACAATGTACAACTTGACAGATTTTTATGTAATCTGGCACATCAACATGAATGACAGGTGCAGTTTCCACCACAGAAAACAGAGCTTTTCAAAAACTCTGATGTATGGCTGTCAACCTTCACAGACATTTCGGGGACTTGCATCAACTACGCACTGGTATAACTTCATTTATAAATCCATCCTTGGACTGCTGCCCACTTATTTATCCACTTAGGTGTCACGTAAACAGTGCTGCTATAGCCTGCACTCCCAGGGCCTCAACACTCTATCCATTCCCTCAATCCGTACAGAATTTGGTAAAAAGGCCTTATACTACTCTGTCCCCTCAGCCTAGGACGCACTACAGCAGGAACTGAAGCTGTCCACCGTGATTCCCATAGTGGATTTTAAACTTTTTTTAAGAAATCTGGAGAGAGTATCTGTGGGGTTTGCTCTCCACTAATTTGGCACTTGTGCACTTCCACCACTTTTATGATTTGTGTTCTATATTTGTCTCTGTATTGAATGTCCTGTCTGTCTGTAACTTTGTGTTGTATTGCTGTTGTTGTCGTGACCAGGTCCTCCTTGAGAATGAGATTATCTGTCTAAATAAAGGTTAAATAAATAAATAAATAAAGCCACTATGTGTAGAATTTTTACATCTTTCAAATTATGACACATGGTATAAGATTTGGTTTGTAGAAAACTGAGACAATTTCTGTAAAAAATTGTTGCCGTTTCATTCTAGCGTCCCTGGGTTCAAACTCGGGGATACTACCACAGGTGGGTACCAAAGTCAGAAATGTTTGATTTCCACATAGTGACCTCTTAAACAGTAACTTAACACCAGACTGAAAACAGTGTTTCTCTTCCCTCTCTGCTTGAAATGTCAAGTCTGTTTCACCTCTGACCACACCCATCAGTAGTGCGATCTGTTGCACCTGTAACCACACCTAACAGTGATGTCACAGTGTACTGACACCTGAAAGTTAAGTTAAATCACAGGAGGTATGCAAAAACAACATTTCCAGCTGCTGGTAATTTGCTCTTTAAGAACCCAACATTCCTTCACCTGCAATTCTATTTACAATACAAGTGTTGTTATTGACTTGTATCTATGTTTTTGCTCTCACGTGACTGGAGGTGTATAAAATAGTGATTTGAGGGTCCAATGCAGCAGTCCAGGGATGACACCAGCTTTGGCTAACAAGTAGAAGTTGTTATCCTGTTTGGTGTTTCACTGTTACTGATGAGCTGAATAGAAATTGTCAAAAACACAAAAGAAAGAACATGTCATCAGCATTTTCAAATTAATTTGCATTACAATGTAGTAAACATCTTTGCAAAGCCTATTTCTGTCAGTTTGGGAGATTACATAATAGTATACTTAAATACAGATTTAGCATTTCATTGTGGAAACAATATGTTGAAGATTTGAATATTTCAAGGTCTTACATTTGAATTTTACAGGAACCTCAGAAGAAACAAGTGAAGGGGAAGTGGGTGGAAAAGAAAAATGAAAAATAGCACCATTCTCCTAGTCTTTCCAGCCACTTAATCACTGCTGTAATAGAGGCTAATTACAGAGGATTACAGACAAACATGTAAACTCTACATGCTGACAAATGGAGAAGGTCAGAGAAGGCAGAGAGGAAATGAAAAGAGAATTATGCAGTATAGAAAAGAAGAAAATATGACAGGAGGAATACAGGAAAAGGGAGAGGAAATAAATGTGGGAGAAACAGTCACATCTATCGTTTTTGCAACGGGGAAATTCACAAAATGCATCTGGTTAGGAACTCAGAAGACTCCTACTAATGAAAAGAATGTTACTACACAAACAAACCTGATGTTGAGGTGAGTAAACCAGGTTTGTTTGCATGTTGAACACCAGGTCATCACTCCAAATTCAAAAGTCTGTCTGTCTGTCTTGCTATCTCACTGACAGACTGCTGACATTTTCCCGAGGCATCAGTATGCTTCAACTGAAGTGCTTTTCAGATGGTCGAGCAACATCCAAATAATCTCCCCACCCTCCCTTCACACCTTTCCGACATAAAAAATTGGGGGGGCTGCCTCTGACAATTTTTGTAAGTTTCTGAAACTTAGACTTTGACTGACTTAAAGACTGTCAGGCTCTCTGCTGGCCTGGCTGGCTGATTGTTTGACTGTCTGGCTGTTTGCTTCCCTGGCTGGCAGACTCGTTTGTATTCTACCTGCCAATTTCTTCTTGCCTGTCTGCCTACCTACCATCTGTCTTCCCCACTGCTTTCTATTGATGGAAAAAGAAGCAGTAGCACCAGTAAACATGCCATTCTTGACAAATACTGTAATGCAGACTTCTTCTGCGCCAATCAGTAATAAATATCTCAGTTTGGCTTCACCTGTAGCATGAAGCTGATCGTTGTCCCACATTCTGACACAATACTGTTAGTGATGTTTAAAACAACACCGTCTCTTCAGTATGCGTAGAAATAATACAACATTTACACTTTGAAATAGTGTGCAGTGCATACGCCAAAGTCAACTTTTGCATGCAGGTGATACGCCAATCCTTACCATTCACTTCGGTGGAGAGCGGATGCGTCCAAATACCACATGTTTAGGCACGAAAACTACTTGGTTAGGTTTAGGAAAACATCATGATTTAGGTTTAAATAACAACATTACTTATGTCAGTAAAGTAACATACGTAACAGAAGTTATGTAAGTTAAGTAACATAACTTAACGTACATAAGTTACTTACGTAAGTTACTTACGTAACAACAAAAAAGCTCTTTTGGTTCACACGGGGTCTCCTGGGTGAAAGTCCTCTGTTTGTTTGACCCATCCACCCACCCCAACCACCATCCTTCGTGACTTTGACGCTCTTTATACTACGTCACCTGACATGGCATCAGATGACAGGCGTATGAAATGCACGCAAAACAGGCGTATGAAATGCACGCAAAATTAAGCTTTGGTGTACACATTGCACGTATTTCACATTGTAAAACCAGTGTTATTTGAGAGTGGGTTGTTTTAAAACATCAGGCAAAATTGGATGCTGACTACGGCAAAGAGTTGACGTTGAATATGAATTACTAACTACTTATGAATGCTGTTTTATACCATGAGTTCTGAAAAACAAACTTTGAAGGAGAGCAGGGCAAAGTGAATAATGTCATATCGGTATGAGGACTTTCTAGGTTTAGACAGACAGATTTCATTAGTTTTGTTAATTTCCAGGCAAAATTCTGAAAGTTAAAGATTAAAATGTAGAAAGGTATGACTCTAAGCTGCACCACAACTCTCTCTTCCGGAATATCTCCTTCTACTCACTTTAATACTTTCTCATTTTGAGGTAAAAATAATCCCATTTATCTCTGTTCAAGTTTCTTATTCCTCTGATTTAATTCCCAACTCTTCCCTCTAGAATGATCATCTTGAGGTCACAGGCATATCAGTTAAATTTAACTGTGGTATTTAACCTATCAGTTAAATACCACATGTATCATCACATGAATGAATAATAACCATAAAGAAACTATGCATAAGAAGCCACAGAAAAAGCCGACATGGGTTGTTAAAAAATAAGGTTTTATTCTATTGAATGCTGTTTTCTCTCTCTCTAAGCTATGGCCCAAGGTCTGGAAATAACTACATTAAAAATCTGCCTTGCAAAATCCCACTCACTTTTTGATTGACAAATTAAATTCCCTAAACTACTAAGTGTTTTTTTTCTTTACTGGTCATGAGTGAAATGGCAAATTTTGTTTGTTGCTAAGGAAGAGACTTCGAGATGTCTGCTTACCGTCTCTCGGGTCAGCTTCCTGTTCAACTCTGCAGCCTCCAGTTACAACTTCTCGTTTTGTTTTCTACTCCACCATTCACCCTCAAACTTCTGCTTTTTGTGCACTTCCCGAAACAAACTGTGCTCTTATGTCGACTTCACAATGAGGACAGGATGTGCTGTATATGCAAGCCAAGGGCGAAGTGTGTTGCCATGGAAAAAGATGCTTTCGAAATCTGTTTTTCCTTTGCAAACTTCATCCATTCATCCAGGGAAGGTTGATCAAGCTAGAAATGAATGATGGCAGCTGCCCAGTTAAACCAATTTCAGCATTCAGCAGTGGGGTTACAGCAGTGCCACACATCTATAATCTCACAACTTGCTGCTGCAGCTGTGGGCATTAAATGTATATAAGACGAGTGACAAATTAAAGGAAAAACCTGAATAAATGAGTGGAGGAACATAACAAATGCAGGTGCTTCCACACAGGTGCACTGCATGGTACAATTAAGCAATCAACATCCAATCATGCTCTGTGGCATGTATAAAAAATGCTAAGCAGGCCCAGTTGATTCTGATTTTGTATTAAGATGGCAAGAGGAAAATATCTAAGTGACTTTGACAGAGGGTTCATTGTTTGGGCATGGATGGCAGCTTCAGTCACAAAGACTGCTCAACTGGCTCGTGTTTCAATAGGAACAGTGACTAAAGTGACATCTACATTTAGATCTATGGGAAAGACATCAGTAAATAGGGCCGGGTCACCTTTATCCTATGATGAAACATTTCTATCCTGATGGAAGTGGTCTCTTCCTGGATGACAACGCCTCCATCCATAGGGCACGAGGGGTCACTGANTGATGAGTGTGAAAATGATGTGAATCATATGCTATGGCCTTCGCAGTCACCAGATCTCAACCCAGTTGAACACCTATGGGAGATTTTGGACCGACGTGTTAGACAGCGTTCTCCACCACCATCATCAAAACACCAAATGAGGGAATATCTTTTGGAAGAATGATGTTCAATCATGCCAAGGCACATTGAAGCTGTTCTGGTGGCACGTGGTGGCCCAAGACCTTACTCAGACACTTTATGTTGTTTTTTCCTTTAATATGTCACCCGTCTGTATGTATATGTATATTATGTATA
>NTHP01000167.1:178438-203453 GCA_003416845.1 Oplegnathus fasciatus
TTTTTATACTGACCGATTTTTCTCTGCAGCCGCTCTCTCTGATCTCACTGTCATCGCTCCCTCTTTCTCCATTTGAGCCGAGCTGTCGACGACAAGAGCTCATATCTGTCACAGAGGTCATAGAGACAAGTGGTCAGCAAACACAGGCACAAAACACCGTGGGCACAATCGAGACACGGGTCAACATGTACTCAACAACAGAGCAATCACAGAAAACATGTTTATGTGAAAAGAGCAACAATTCTTTCTGTTATTTTTCTCTCTGGGCAAATTGCCTGTCTGATGGCTGATGTGTACTGTAATTCACACAACAACAGCACAAAGCAAAAACACAAGCTTTATGTTACAGCTGACCCAAAAGGTAGTATAAAATGTTTAAATGAAATAGGTACGTAACGGAGTAAATAATGCATATTTGGACCTAAATGCAGTCACTGTGGTAGGCACACGCACTTCTACATACACCACATTGCACTATAACAATGTCATTATGTAATATTATAAAATGTTATAAAATGTATGATATACTTATATAAATGTTATTTTGTGTTTGTAGGTATAAGTGTCCACCAGCTATATTTGCTGGAACTGATAAACATCAGATTTTGCTGTTTTAATGAAATATAACAGACATGAACCCCAACACCAATGTCCATCTCAAGGTGAATTAAAATGCATATTACAGCTTTTGCACTTTGTCGAAACCACTTCTCCCTGAAACCAAGCTGATGCTTTCATTAGGAACAGCAGAAATAACACCAGAAATAATTTCCTGGACACAAAATAAAATAATGAGGAAAAAAATAGGGTGTCACTGGTTGTTTGGCTCTTTTTTTAGGTGTCTGTAAGCCAAGCAGGAAACAAGGAGAGAGGGAGACAGTAGGAGCGGAGATTTTCTAATTTACAACAACACAGGGATCCCAGTTAGATTGGGGATGGGTGAGGACACACACATACACACACACACACACACACACACACACATACACAATCAGAGGGAACACATTCGTGCTGAGAAATAAATATACATCTTGACCTCATGAATTCTCAAGGAAGGGTAGAAATTAAAGTGTGGATTGCTCTTCATATTTCACACTGAGCCAATGTTTGTGACATGTAAATACACACACACACACACACACATTACGACTTCTAAAACAGATTTCAGTACATTTAAATTGAATATTTATGAACACAAAGATTGTCACAAATTATTCTTCTAGCATCATCCAACACTTCTTCCTCCTTTTTTCCCCTCATCTCTTTCTCCATTTGTTACAGAGGTGTATCTGCATTTGACAGACACAGCTGGAAGTGAAGTCCTACGCACACAAGCATGCACACACACACACTCATTTCCGTCCCTCAATGCTAACTATGGTTAACACCATGGGAATCGCACAGACAGCTCTGTGATGTTACACACACCGCATCTCGTTTAAATGAGCCATAGGGGAGCAAAGTATCACTGCCAACTGTCATCCTATGAATAAATACACATTAACACACATTCATACACACATATAAACACATACAGTGTGTAGGCACATGTCAACACCTGTTCAAGATTTCTGTACAATTATCTGCAGAAATGTAAGTGTTGAATCTGTGTTTCTAAATTGTAAAATTTTACTTCTTAATGTATCATTTTATATGTAAATGTGAACGTTAATGCACATCTGAATGTTTCTGCATGCTTCCATCAGCATGTGTGCACCTATCTGTGCTTATTCATACTGCATGTTCCTCCACCATTACACCTGTGCATTTTAATGTGGTTCATGATGAGAGTGTGCGCCTGTGTGTGTTCATTCATGTGCGTTTGTGTGCAAGGTCAACCAGACTGAAGACTATTAATTAAGAAAGCTATTGCTGCCAAGGTCTGTTTGCCAATTAATATTGGATTATCTGACTCCGGGGAGGAGCCTGTCCTCCTGCAGTCTGATGTGCACTGCAGAAATAAACATGAGCATGCCGTTTGAGCAGCGTGTCTCCCAAAATCTTTCATATAGGTCCAATTCTGTTTAATTTGCATTTTATCTGAACGCTTTTTGGCTATGATACCACTTGATACCTTTCTAGTTTTTTGTTTAGTAGTTTCATTTCGCAGTTTGTGTGTCACTGCTTACCATCTGCTGTGTTTGGAGGAATTACACTATGCAAAGCATCTTTCAGCAGCAGTGCACCAGGAGCCCTGAGTAAAGGAAGTGTGCACAGATATAACAGGTAGTACGGTAAAACTCAAACTGGCTCTCACAAGGATAAAAGTACAAGAAGACACATACACCCAGATCTTTGACAACCACTGCAGGCGAAGCCCTTAGCACTGAGGGTTAGTGACAGTTTTGCCCGTTGCAAGCCAAGACTTCTTTACATCTGCTCTCTCTCACACACACACACACACTCTCACACAGACACACACATTGAAGGGTGATTAGGGTTAGTGACAGGGTGCAAGCAAAGCCCTTTCTCTTTCTTTCCTCATCTCTCCCTCCCTACCATAGCCTCCCTCTGTCCTACACCGTCACCCCGAGGTGCTCAGGGCCGGTGACAGGGGCCCCTGAGGGCCAAAAACCTGTCGGACAGTGACAACTGACCGTTGACAGCCTGTCCCAAAGGCACCAATACACTCAAATGCACACCACACCCATGTCTTTTTCTCCTCCCTTACACTGTCATGTCTCTCTTCTTTTTCTCCGCCTCTTTTGCCTTTGTCTCTTTGTTTTTCTTTCTCTTTCTCTACTTCCTCCCTCTTTCTCTGACTTAAACTGCTGACCCAGGCAGTTCCTCTAGAGTTGGCTGTCCCAGCCAGCCCTCAGTTCTGTAAGCCCAGGGCTGGCAGATTACACTGGGGAGCTAAACGGTTCTGACCGCCCCTGAAGCCCTGGAGGACTGGGAGGATGCATGGCCGCTGTGTTGGTGGGTTGATGTGTTGAAGTCCAGCTGGAGGGCTGGAGGCCTGGAGAATCGCAGGGTCTGACATGTGAATATATTAGACTTGGTACAGAATTTTCATAACTGTCTAAACAAGGCCTGAAGGCCCAGTTGGTGAGAGGCTACAATCAGGTTAAATCAAAAATAACAAACACAAAATATAACTAAACCACCATTGCAAAAGTTGGCCATCCTGGGCTGGATTAACATAAACACAATAAGTTAATTCAATAATTGTTGTCATCCAATGAATTTGTTTTTAAAAGTAATACACAGAGTTTTGGTTATTTCAAGAAATATCCATTTTCAAAATGCTGTTTGATTCACGTTATCTGCCTGTTTCTTTTCTTTCTTACATTAATCCATGCTCTTTGGAAAATATTTAACACGATATATTTGTGATTCTGACAGACATGGTGGACAATGATGATTTTTTAACTTACTTAACAGGGAGATTAAAGAAAATTGGATTTTAAGTGGTTAAACAAACCACCATTTTGCTGAGGACGTCCCTGGAAACCCCAAAGAAGAAAGGCACAACACTGAGAAACACAATCAGACTGCATACAACAGCTTCAATATCCAATAAAAGAGAGAATGCCATTGAACAGATCAGCAGTGATAAAACCTCAGCAGAATGTTTTCCATCTCCATTATTTAATGGGATGTAAATATTAAAAATCCTAAGAGTAAGCGACCTTCTGATCTCTCTTCTTCTACACTAACTCTCTGAATGGATTATGAATAATTAATGGTTGGCTACTTTTAGACAAGGGCTGTCAAAACATCTATTGATGTAGTATAATTTAACATGCGCGTGTATGTGCACACACTCAAAGAGTCAAAAGCACACAGACACAAAACAAACACTGCCATTGGACAGCAGTTTCAAGCGGCTCTGTGTATAAATCAAAGAATTAGTTGCTTACAGCATCAATAACAAAGAACTTACAAAGCTTTACACCAGACACACACACTCACAAAGGCTTGTAGTTTCCTCCTCACTTCATTAATTATAAAACAATTTCAAAAGATTACTACCAAGATTACTACCTCCTACTGTTCTTAGCATTAAAATCAGCTGACCTTCTGAACCAGTCATTCATTTCATTGAACTATTTATTCAAATATTTCTTTATTTGTTTCCTGGGGTAAAAAAAATTCAAACTACGGTGGAATAGAAGCAAATTATTGATGATATAATTGATGCTATATGTACATTTCATGTTGCAGACATATTTCCAAAATGTTCCTACATCCTGTCAGAATGAAACCCTTCATCTGCAAGCTGAGAGGATGACTGCATGAGAAAGCAAAAGCACAACACAGATTAAAAAAGAAATCCTGCACGCTGATATTCAGACTTACAGAACAAAAAATGAAAGTTGGTGACATCAGCGTTGATGCTGGCTGACTGCAAAGAGACTCGAGGGAGGATTTTACAGATATGAATACATCTCATAAATACAATTATTAGCATAATAATCTTTATCATATGAACAAGGCATGCACTGACAGCTAGACTGTAGTATTAGCGTGTAAGCTCTGCTTTCCAAATCCCTCGCTGTGCCATTTCGGCTGAAGCCAGCAGTAATAAGAGTATCTGATCTGATTTGAAGACAAAGGCTGCACCCACACTGCATGTCTTCATTCCCGAATAGCTGCATGTATTTGATTTTTCTGGATGACTGTTCATATCTATTCTTGGATGTAACTCAGATCTGATAGCAATATGAACTCCCAGCAATACTGAAAAGCCATTTGTGCAAAAGAGCAATGAAAAATCGTGTCACCTTTGCCCCTTGTTTCCACATGTTGTTCTCAATTCAGTCATAGCTCAAGCTTTTTGGTTTGTTGTCCTGCTGCCAGCACTGCCAAACTGACAGTTGGCACTGATTGTCATAGTAACACCGACCAATTCAGGTTAAAGCCTTCATGTTCAGTAGTTATTTGCCTTCCTTAGAATACATGATGTATTCTTCCAACTTAAACCACATATATCAAGCATAGCATGTCCAGAGACAAATCAAACAACTTTTTGCTGTTCAACACTGGTTAGAAACCATCAACTCGAAGTTAGTTTAAGGAAGAATTTAGCTTGACTTGAAACATATCTTAAAGCAGTACTAATTGATTTTTGGCCACTTGGGAGCAGAAGAACCTGTAATCACAAATTCAACCTTATAAAGTTGATATGGCAAATATGTTGCCCAAAAAGTTACCCATTTTCTGTTCCCGCAGGTATGGTGCAACATAATAATTAATTTGGAGTCGTGTTTATGGCGACCTGATGATGAATGCAAATCCAGCCTTCACTTTTTTTAGCTCTGTTTTGGTCTCCACCAACACCTGATGGAAATATTTGGCTCTTTAGCAGCTAAACGCTCAGCTATACTTACTAGCTCATCACTGACTTTGTCTGTCTGCCATTTGGTGCTGGATAGGTAGCGTACAGTGGGTTTATCAGCTCAACCCTGCCGCCTGCTGTGTTGAAATCAAGTTTCATGAGAGCAATGAGAGTGAACCAAAACAGTTAAGTTACGAGCCATGAAAACCAAAACAATAAGCTGAAAAATGCTAAAACGCTGGGTGATATCATGTCTGTGGGTTTATCACTACACACAATATTTTGACCCATTGTTAATATAAAAATATTACAGCTGTATGTACCCCTCCAGCTAAAGTTCTAGTTCTCTCCCTAAAACATGTAGCTTCCCCAGAGGAAATAACAAGATAATTCGATGGTTTATAACAGATAAAATGGTAACAAAAATCAGTAATCATTGTTGCTGAGACTGGAAATTCTTGATGTCTTTGAAACAGCTGGAAAAATGTGGATTGGGAAAGTGAAGGAGAAACACTTTCCTCTTGCTCAACAAAATTTTACAAAAATGCTCTTGAGCATGACATTTAACTTCCAGCTGTTCCCATGGAGCCGTTCAGTGTCTAGAAGCAGGAGACAGTATGAACAAGTTAAACTGTATGAATGTGGAGCAGGAAGTCTCTGGAAAAGAGCAAGCATACTCAAGCAAGTTTCCTTGAATAAATAAAAATTTAAATTAAAAGATGTCAAATATGAAAAACTACTAAAGTGTAAAATACACTAAAATACACATCTACACTTTCTAAGCATCATGTTTTCCTTCAGCAAACCAATTCAGCTGATAATTTAAGCAGCTCTAGCCAAGGGGAATAGTCAGTATGCGCTGCTGGAGCTTTTATTTATGAAAAAGGATTATGGCTTCTCATGTTAAGTGGCTGGCAGACCAGCAGCAAAAATGAATAGCTATTCATTTCTGCATTCCCTGTGTCTATTACATCATGAAAATTAGTTCAGTAATTTCTAAACCATGTTTCAGAATTCAGCTCAGAGCAAAATCAACCAGGTTCTGTTTTCTTTTTCGCTGTATTGTCCCATGTCAGTTCTTTATCCCTCCTTCTCTGCATTAATCACCTTCTCTCTACACCTCTGTTTCTCCTCCAATCCCCTTCTCACAGCCAGAGCTGGTAATACTTTCTGTATGGTGTGTTTCAGTTCTGGGAGTAAATTTCATGTAAGAAAGTCAAGCAAAGAGAGAGCTGGCTTTGCATAGGACCTAATCGAATGTATCCCACAGCTTGCAATTTGCATTTACACCCAAAGTTTGACACATTTACAGTGTCAGCTAAACAAGCGCTTAGTGGTGGTAGTACAGCAAAAACACCAAACTGTTCTGATCAGTGCAGACTTTAGTTTTTGGCCAGTTTTTTGAATGCGTATTGCCTCAGTGGCCGTTCATTTTGGATAAATAAAGCATCTACCTATATTTATTTATTTCAATTGGCAAAGTAGATTCTACTCATGTCAAACTTGCATTGCTAAGTAAATCCAAGCAGAATTGCTTTAATTGCCAAGTATTTTACTTATGATTAAAAATGGCATTTTTTTTAAATATCAGAAAGAGGGGGAGTGCAGCCCTTCCAAATTTAAAAGGACAGCAGTTGCTTCACATGGTCAGTTGGTATTTACGCCAAGTACCACTGACGCCCTCAACTTTTCAGGACCTTGACACCCCAGCAACACCAAGATACCATGCACCTTGTAAGATTTATTTTTCTACCTTTTCCTTTTTATAAGATTTCATGCTGGTGTTCCTGACCCCAGATTGAAAACCGCTGGCAGTTTAAGCCACAAGCTTGCGGGTGATGAGCTCCCTAAGTGCTGCTCCAGTCTGCCAGCTCAGTGCAGTATTGAGGAGGTCCGAGCCAACAGTAGCAGTTAGCTGAGCCTTTATTTATGAAAGGGGATTTGCTCTCCTCATGTTAAGTAGTTGGCAGAACAGCAGCCAAAGCAAATCGCTAATACTTCCTTCCTCTTCCTTCCTCCCTCTACCCCACTCTGTTTCAGGAGCTTAAAACTAAAGGACGTTGGGTACCAGCCCAGCAGGGTTTTTGGCTGCTGTCTTTATACTCTTTACATTATGGACCACATTCATATTCTGACTCATACTGTAAGAACAGTACGGCAGAAACAAGCTGCAGACAAGTGCGGTGGTGAAACTTTCCATTCTAGCCTTAAGTTTTAATCTGACTCCCTTCCCATCTTCTCCCTCCCTCACTCTGCTCATGTATTGTAAGTGGTTGCTAAAGTGGCATCCAAAGTAAACTGGTAATCATACTCAAACCTCAAACCTCAAACTCCTCTGCACTTTGCAGACCTCAAAGTCTAATCTCTCTTTGCCAGCTTTGTATCTTCTTATATTGTCTTGCTCTGTCTCCTTTTATTTCTGCTTGTGTCTCTGTTTCTGTGTCTGGTAACGAAATGTTCTTATTTCTCCTCATAAAGCAGGTTGTCAAACTCTTAATGAACAAGTTGACTAGGAATGTCTTCTTATTAGGAACAGCTTCCTGGGGGATAGCTGCAGGGTGGCAGGGTTGCACGTATCCATTCGCTCTCCCCTTGGAAGTGACATGGCAATGTCTTGCTCCACTGATCATTGAGCTGCTGGGGTTTAAGTACTTGGCTCAAGGGCAGGTCAATAGTAGTTATTGATTGCAGGGTTACTGTACACTCCACCCACTCAGGTTTTCCCCAGATGGTTCATGAAATGCAACAGGCAAGACAGTCATGAGCCTAAGGAAAGAGTGTAGGTGAGTGTATAGGCACTCGCACTCCTCACTAATGAGTAAAATAGTTAACGGTTAAATGTAAAAATCAACATTCAACACTCACACATGAAGATATCCATCACAAAATAAGCAGACAGATTATTTTCTCCAACAGCATTAGCCTCAATAGACCAGAATGCAATGCAACTAAAACATATGTGCTTTAAACAGGGCTATTTTTTAAGCTTAATTAAAAAAACTAAATAACAAAAAGAATTATATGTGTTTATTATAAATATAAAAGAAAAGATTTTTTTAAATCCTGTTTTTGCTCTATTTACTGTGAAACATAATCCATCAGTGGACAATGTTTACTTTAACTAAAAAAGAAAAATAACTTTATTATGCCAACATTAAAGTAGAAGTAGATAACCTGTATAAAAATAACTTTTTGTCATATTTGCTAAAACTGTCACTATGTCCTGACAGTACTACATGAGACAGATAATCTGTGAAAAAAAGCAGGCTGAGGCCATTTGCAAGAATCCACCGCGCCCGAATCAAAACAACCAATTCGAGCCAGGAGGAGTATCTGATGGAGTGTCAATCATTGCTCCTGCACACGCTGCGAGCAGCTCACCTCCCCCGCACACGTGCTCACTTGATCAAGCTCCGTGCCCTCAGTGAGCGGACACAATGGCGGACAAACAACCACCAAACTGCCAAGCAATGAGAAAACTGCCCATCCCTCCTTTGTCAACAACAGCTTACACAACAAAGACAAGTAAACAGAAGAAGACCAATAAGGAAAAGACAGCTAAAAAGAAAGAATTAGACTGAGCGCCTCTGCGAGGAGGCGAGCTGGAGCGCAGCGGTGACGGAGGGGGGAAGGACCTGGAAGTTGTAGTTGTTCAAATTTTCAGTCCACTCTCTTCTCAACCCTACCGACTTCTGCTTTAAATCCCGGTGAAAATTTTCTTAAACCAATCTGCTTTTACTTTTCTTATTATTCAATGCATATATTTGACAGGGTAAGGGTGAAAATTTATAAAACAATTGCCATTGCACTCTCCATTAATACGTGCAAAGTAGGAGTTGTACAGTTATTCAGAAAGACTGATTGCAGTAACTTGGTGTAATGTGACCAATGAATTATTTATTTCTCTTGACCCTTTTCTCAACCTATTTCACTGTATAGACTGAGCTGCCAAGAAAGAGGTTGTGACCTTAGGTGGTCCCTGACAGACAGGATAGTTCTCCAGATCCCCATGAGCATACAGAGGGTCAAGAAGCCGTCAGTAAAAATCATTAATTCTACAAATAGCTTACACTACAATAATGCGACCGTCCTAATGATGGAATCAATGCTGAGTCCAGTCCTAAAACAGTCTTAAACCGAGTGGAAAAACATAGTATCTGATAATAGGGTAACAAGATAATTACACTACTTTTCCGTTTGTTCCATTCACCAAACTACACATTTCAGAACATTTTTGTCCTGTGAAAACCTTACAATCATGTTATAATTTCAGTTAAAGAAAAACGTGCACTAATAGTGACCCAAATCTGTTGATAAGCATGTGTGTGAGTGTGTGTTTGTGTATACAGAGAAAAATATGCTTGTTTTCCTTTTCTTTACTGAGTGTTTAATCCTACACATACATTACCATTCAGGAACAAAACAAACATTGGTTACATAACGGAGCACTGTGGGTTTGACTATTTCATGTTTGTTGATGTTGCCAATCGAGGACTCATACTTTTGCAGATTCATTGTAAGACGCTTTATGTAAAAGCCTCGGTGTAGTGTAGGTGTGTGTGTGGGAACCAAATTTCATTTGTGTGACTTCATTTGTATTTTGACACCGTAAAATGTGATACGTACCCCTGCTGTATTTGTCTTGGCCTCAGCGTCAAGTCACTACTTTCCCTGGCCCCTCCAGGCTCTGTCAGGCCCTCATGAGCTCTGTTTGGCTGATGTGAAAGGTGAAATGTTCAGGTAAAACTGATGTGAAAATGTTTGCTTTAGTGCCTCGCCTCCAAGTTTGGCATACATAAAGGTAATACAATGTAATTTCCAGATTTAACGCTAAAGCCCTCCCCAAAACAGCGATTGTCGTATACCTTTGCAACCATTACTAAGCAAGTCATGGCTGCTAAGTGGTGTACATGGGGCTGTAGTAAGAGCAATAGGCCTCTGCATTTAAAGAGTTTGGAGGGTATCTTTTTTATCACCTTTCCCAAACAGAAATGATAAGAGCAAAACTAAAATGAATGGATTAAACACTGTTTGTCTGCTCTAAAATAACCCACTAATTTGGGCATGCCTGGCTAATTACCTACTGTAGTAACATAGCATTATTTCATTACTCCATTAGCTAACTACATTATGCAGGGTTACAGAAAGGGTTAGGAAAAGGTTGTGCACATATTGAACATATTAATAATTCTCTCATTTTTTCTGCATTCAACCGCTCCCCTCTTTTCTCCTGTGTGTTTCTGAGAGAGATAAGTAAGTATACCCTGCAATGGAAGAACAATGTTGCTTCTTAATTTGTCTTCTACATGTTTCATTAACTGGCGAGGATGCTGACTTTTTGCCTGGGACATGTAAGCTAGCCTCAGTTTTGTTTTGCATTAAAATGTCAGCTGAAGACAGAGTTTGTAACCAATTCATGGTGCTAATGGTGATGTTAATTAGCTAGATAATTAGCTGACTACAGCTGCCAGCAACAGTTATTTCAGCCGGCAGATTCAACATTTGCCAACTAAAAATGAGAAGTCTGTGTTTGTCCTGTTACACAAGGCAACAATACACGGTATGATTGTGATTTGAGAGTTATGGCAGTAAATAACAAGAGTCGTGCATCATTTTACAGCTTGTTAGCAGACTGAATTGTTGATCCCACAAATCTCTTCTGCTGCAGTCTGAGGCTTTCAGTATCCTTACATGTTGAAATGACTGCTACTTCTCAATTGGTGAAAACAATAGCACAAAACCTTTGTTTTTCTCTTCCAAGGCAGGTAAAAGCCTTGGACGTGGCTTTTAGAAAAGGGCATAATCCTGTTTTGTTGTTTGTGTGGACAAAACATGACCATTATGTAGAAACAGTGTAGGTGAAGGAAGGTGGGAGGCATGCCTCAAACATGGAACTGCCTGCCAGCTGTAGACACAAACACAATACAGTTCTGGCATATGTACATACACACGTGTGGACAATTATGCAGAGGTAAAAGCAGGGATTTAAACGTATGTAAAAGCACTTCACATGCAGACACACACAATCACACTTAGTGCACTGATGACCAAGGTAATGATGCTCATTTGGAACAATGCTTGTTTTCATGGCCTTTTAAAACCTATGTAAAGAGGGGTTTTGTGTTCCAGGCAGATGAACAATCTCATTTTCTGACATGCAACTCACCACCTAATGTGATGCTCCCTTGGCAGTGAAAATCAGTGTTTGTGTGCTCACATGTGCAGTTTGTGTGAGACTGTATATAATGCATGAGTCTGTGTCTGTATGTCTACTGTCCTTGTGTTTGTGTGAACACTTTCTGTATGTGTGTGTGTGTGTGGATGCACATTGTGTGTGCATTTTACAGTAGAAAATCATATTCATAGGAGTTTAATGTAGCGTAAGCAGTGCTCTGCCTAAAGTCATGGCAAAGCCTAGGCCAATTTGATGACAACCATGCCTTTTTTATTAGACAGAGAGGTGGAACTGGAGGGTAAATATAAATTACAGTTAGTAGATTATAAAACAGAAAAGCTCAAAAAACATAAATAAATAATGAATCAAAAATGTTCATCCTAAACACTGATGTTATTTTTTTCTACTATGGACTTCTGGAAAAAAAGGTGAATTGAACTTTTTGAAAGTCTAATTTGCACATGACGGACAACACACAACTAAATCTTATACATTTACATTGTTGCTTGTTTTCATTCATTAGAGTACGCTCTTTGGGTCGACAAAGACGGCTGTATTAGACTGAGTTAAGGGCTGAGGGTTAAAACTCTACAAAAGCAGTCTTCTTGAAAGCCCTGGTATTCAATTTAAGCCTGTGTTGGCCATTTTATTACAGCAGACAAATTCCACTTCACACTCACTGCTGTGATTCATATCAAAAAACTGGCTGGTCTTTTAAAACGAGAAGAGACAAGCGCTGCAATGTATCTATCTATAATTCTCTGCTCCTGAAACTGTTTTATAACTCACAGCTGTAAGTGTCTTTAAAATCCAGCTCCTGCAAACCACAGCACTGGTGAGATGCAGGTTCCACACACAAAAATGGTCATGTTGCAGGTGGAAATATAAACATATAAACATTTCTCAGAGGCAGAGGTGCTCAGATATAATTCAGTTTGTTAAATTGTTTATTCTCCTATTTCAACTGTTTCTTAATCTGGAAATATCTAATCTTAATCCTAAAGAGAAGGGCAGGCAGTGAGAGAGAAGAGGAAGAAGAAAAGGTAGAGAGAAGACATTCAATAACTTTAGCATGCGTGTGTGTGTGTGTGTGTGTCACACAGTTGTCTATTCAAGCTTCCAAACTGAAGTGCCTCTTTTGCTTCTATGAAATCTCAGAAACCCTCAACATAATTTTAGAAATGCATTATCTTTTGGGGATACTTATTTTAACTTACGGGCATCTTTATTTGATTGACAGATGTCTCAGCCTATCACACTCACATGTGGTAGTTGTTGACTGCTCAAATCTCAGCTCTACTCAGGCTTCACCATTGCCCATATTTAGATTTCCTGGCTCCACTGACTGAGCCAGAAACTGTACTGCAAGCAGTAAACTCAAAAGGCTTCAAAATGTCTCTTCAGAAAACAATGGATGACCTTACTGATGTTCTGTCTGCAATAACTTGGTCACAGTCTCTCTTTCTGGTAATGTCACAGCAACATAAAAAGGCAGGAAGTACAAAATGTAAGCAGTACAAAGTGTAACTGAAAGTGCTAACTGAAAAAATGTTGTCTAGTTTTAGTAGGTTATGGCATTGCATTTAGGGCCCTTTCAGACCTACCTCGTTTTGGACTTTTTAGTTTGATTCGAACTGAAATTACAGGTGTGAAACCTCCCCCAGACCACGGTCCAGGCCAAACAGCCGAACCTTGGTCTCGTGAAAAGAGTTGGTCTTGGTCCGAAACAAATTGAATCATGGTTCAGTTCGTCTCTAGCGTGAAAACATTTCTTGGATGGTTCGAACTTTCGTACCAATTACAGGAAGTTCTGGCAGGCTATCATCAGAACCGTAAAAAGGAAAAACACAGCAACAAAACAAAATAAGCCGTTCATTCAAGCTGTTCATTCATTTTTCTCCTTTCATTCAAACTGTGATAGAAGGCTACCCGCTGAATTGACAACACGCCGACGTCAGATGCACGCCTGTCTACAAACCAATCAATTACATATGGTGACCTTTGTTTGCAATTACTGCTGCTTTAACACTGGCAGTTTTAATGGATGTGTGCGCGGTGTGTCCATCAAAAAACAAACCAGAGGACAGAGACCACAAGTCTCAACTGGTCACAAATGACCAGCCGCTATGACATGCACTCAGGCGCAATCACTGAGTCACAAGCGTTCCTCTCTCCAAGATATTGCAATGACACCCTTCCCACCCACACAAAGGCCTACATAGAGAGCTCCTAACAAACACACACACTATCTTTCATTGTCTGCATGTGTTCTTACAAACAAATCAGTTTCGTGATGTAAGAGTCTCTGACTGAACCACGCTTCAACTTCCCTCTTCCTCGTCCTAATTCTCTCTCCCCCTTATAGTCACTTTCTCCCTCCCGTGCTTGTTCATCTTCATCTCCTGTCTCTGTTCACCTTCCTCATTATCTCTCTCTTCGTGTTCTTCTTCCCTCCCTGTCATTCTTTCTCTAGATCTTTTATTGTCCCTTGTTCCCCTGCAGAAACAAGTTTGCTAGAAAGGCAGCACTCTCTCTCTTCATCTTGCAGGCTCACTTGCTCAGTAGTGATTTCTGTTGCCTGTGGATGTAACAACATGGGATTGATGCAGCAGTCGGCTGCTTTCTGCATCCTCAGCAACATCACAGAAGCCGCACACCGAGGAGCATTGGTCTGACTGGAGAGTGTGTGTTTGTATTTGTGTGTGTGCGGTATGTGTGTATGCGAGAGAAAGACAGAGAATGTGAAGGACGAAGGGAAAGAGGGCAAAGGGAGGGTGAGAAGAGAAAAAACAGGAAATTTCAAGCTTAAACAAATGAGCCTGATAGCAAAAAAGATTAGATTTCAGGAAAAACTGACAAACAAAAACAAAAATGGGTGCGAGAGCAGATGTGTGTGTGGTGAGAAAGGCGTGGCAGTCTGTCTTTTATTATTTTATTATTTCTAATAATGTGTTTTATTTTATTTTGATAAAATAATGAAATAAAAAAATAAAATATAGTAGTCAGGAGTGAAAATAAGTCCTGCATGTCCAAGCCAGTTTGTTCTCTCCTGCTATCTGAACCCATCCATACCTACTTCTTTCTGTACACAACCCTCCCTCACACACACTTGCGTGCACATTTTCCTTCTTTACTGCCTGGTCTTTATCTTGAAAGCACACCTGCAACCTGCTGATATTCGGCAGAGAAGAAGAAAAGTGTGAAAGTTGTTTGAAATTCTTATAAGAGAAAGTTGTAGAATCAAAGGTGAGGATTAAAAAACATGAATAGATGCCCTTTAATTCATCATGTGTTGCTTGCTCGCTCTCTCTCTCTCTCTCTCTCTCTCGCTCTCTCTCTTTCCCAATAGGTACAGGAAAGGTATAAAAAGTAGTTAACTTTTTTATGCTGCGCTTTCTCTTTTTTGTTCTCTTCTCTGGCTTTAAAAAGTGGGGCAGCTCCACAGAAATACTGCAAAACAGAGAGGGAGGGGTGCATCGTAGAGGGAGAATGAAAACAGAAAAAAGTGAATGGGAGAAGAACAGATGAACAAGAAACAAAGGAGAGACAGAGCGAGACAAACGGCCAGCTGAGTATAACCTCATCCGATGGGCTCATCTCCAATTAGTATGCTTGTTAACTCCACAGTTGTACGGCCCGTTTAATTATTTCCTACGGGGAGACGTCTTGTCAGTCACAATACATCCAGCAACATCTTATGAAGCTGTAGAGGGCACATGCACAGCACTGCACTGCAGCCTGCAGCAGTGAACAGTTTGGTGGTGCCCTGGTGGCTCAGCAGGATGCTGTGTATACAAGATAAACAGTTGATATACAAACCCTATTATATGGAATGGGCTGCATTTATATATTGCTTTCATCCAAAGCGCTTTACAATTTGTTTCTCATTCACACACACACACTTACACACCGATGGTAGCCATGCAAGGTGCTGGCCTGACCACCAGGAGCAATTCGGGGTTCAGTATCTTGGTCAAGGACACTTCGACATGTGGACAGGAGGAGCCAGGGATCGAACCTCCCGGTGATAAATGGACAACACGCTCTACCTTCTTAGCCACAGCCACCCTATTAAGATGGAAATTATGTCTTCAGCTTCTGGTTCGGGTGCAGGGCCATATAACCTCGATCCCATAGAAAAGCTCAGGGAAGCGGCTGTGCACTGCTGTTTAACGGAGGTGGGGCGGTTAACCAGACGTATAAAGTAAAAAAAAAATCTATATTGTTTTCGCGTCATCTTCTTTGCCTTGTTCAAAAACAAACTTCGACAAGCGACACAAAGATGAGATTTATACTTTATTGCAATTGTTTTTAAACTGTATTTTTTTGGTTTCACAAAAGCAAGGACTTTAAGGATAAAGAGGAACTGGTTGGTTTGGCAAACGTACGGTACATCTGGTTAACTTCCCCACCTCTGTATAAAGAGCAGCACACAGCCGCTTCCCTAAGCTTTTCTTTTGGGAACCATCCAGAACTGTCTCCCAAGCAGATAATGAGACAGTCCAGGACTCCGTTCGAACAGAGTGGTTTCATTTCAATGGATAGTGTTAAAGCTGCACCTTTTGCACATTAAAATAATAAATACATTAAAAAAGATATATGATACATAGCAGTAGTTTTGTCTATTTGAGCCCAAATCCCCAATTTTGCCAGTAATCAGCTTTTTAATGAAACCTACTGTGTTGATTTTTTTATGTGATTACAGCATCTGCCACAGTATCCCTTCTTCTGTTTTGTCGTTGACCACTAGTGGCACTATGGAACAATGTTTTAATGAGCAAGTTCTTGTTGAGTTTATATTTATATTCTTGTTATAAATTCCCATTTCAGTTTCATTCAGTTTTCATTCAGTTTTCTTTACTGATGAGAAAATGTTGAAATAAATCAGTTTCTTATGGCAGATGTCTCTAAATACTACGATGAGCCATGCCCGCCATTGCTATGTAGAAGTCAGTTGGAGGTACACATTGTGTTTTGTAAAATGCATGATCTTTAGCTTCCACTTATCGTTAGTGGAGCACTAAACAGAATTTCAAGCTCTGTGATTTGATGTTCTGTACCAAAAGGCACCATTGGAGTCAGAGTTAATTTCTCTACTTGTGTTTTTATGTGCTTGTACCTTTTGACTTTTTATCAAAGACCCAGATATTTTCTAAAGCAGTTGCTCATGTTTTGTACTGATGTTTCAACCAGGAGACGTTCATGTCCATCTAAGCATTGAAAGTGCTCCAACTGTTACCTAACACTTTCGATGCACAAAATGAGTTTCACTTCCAGGACCCTGAATGACTAAAATTAACACCTCCTGCTACTCTAACCACTTTACTCTAACTGACTGCAAATGTGTAGTACATGCAAGTCATGCTCTTCCACTGATTGACAGTTGGTGGCACTCTGCGAAACATAGCAATATATTATTATTTATATTCAAAACCTCATCAATGAGTTTGAAGAGCTTCCTTTTCCTGTGGGTGTGGCCAAGAAATAAACTGACTTTTATAAGAAAAGCTTGCCTTGTGCCGCTGTAATTGCTGTGCTGATGGTTACTTTGACAGCTACAGTATGACTGCATTCTCGTATGCGTCTCTAGAAGCAATACATTGTACACTGGACTGTGTGGGAAGAAGTCTTTGTCATGCATCCAAGTCAGACTTACAATGGGAGCAGAGAGTTTACAATATCTTCTTTTCAAACATGTCCACAGTCACTTTGTAAATGGCACTTTAAGTAAGTGTTTAAACAAAACATTGGGTAAGTTGAGTACCTGGTTCTTCAATAAAGCTCAGTTCATGGTAGCCACTCCGTAAAAGGAAAAATCAGCACTAAACTATTTCATATGCACAGGTTTATCACATAGTGCTTACTGGAAAACACGTATATGATGCATACTGTGACCAATCCAGCGGCTCAGTGTGTATGCCGGCTATCTTGTATGATCAGGCCCTTGTGTGACATTTTCAAGCAATGTATTCTATAATTTAGTGCGCTTTGCAATTCTGCTGTTGTGCTCAAATGTGCTGCAGCCCTAAAAAGGTTAAGGACCAGTTGAAACGGGGACAGCGCAGCAGACAAATAGCCTTCTGTGGGGTTTTTGTTTTTTCTGCACCATCTAAAGTCTAATTCTCAGGTCCAAAAGAGATGTGTCAGCTCGGTGCCAGAGAGGCGTTAAGGACGGCAGTGGCTCACAACTTGTGGTGATGCTGGTGGGGATTATAAAACAGCCACTTCTGGTTCTAAGTTCTGATTGGCAGAGTCACATTTAAGACCATGTAGAATCCCAGTAAATACTCGAATGTGACTGCATAACAGCCTTTCACACTGTGCCTAACAACACCTCTGAGTGCTTCTGTCACTGTAAATGACAGTGTGTTATGGCTCATTACTTCACGTTTGGATGGACATAATGTGTGGATGCAGATATATTATAAAAGGCCAGTGAGATGAAAGGAGCCATATTAAAAAGAAATAAACTGGGCTCTCAAAGATAAACCCTGTGCAGGATGGTCATGATTCTTAATTGTTATAATTAAATGCAAATTATATGCTTTTCTACATGATAGTCCCCTCTTCACATCATACCTCACCGTGCCTCTTACAAGATACAAGCTCAAGATACAAGGTTTATACATTAATTTTCTTAAATGTTTGCCGAATAATTTAAAATGGACACCTTTGGTAACAGCAAGTCTCAACTACTTCAGATGAAGCAGATTATTGACACACTTTAATGAGATAATGCCTTTTAAAATAAAATAAAACTTGACTATTGACAACTGAGAACTGTAAATATAAGATAACCTAATTATTATGTAGTCAGGACTGCATCCAATTAAAGACTAACACTAAGCTATCAAGACTGTCCTCACCAGAATTGATCGTTTGCTAATAAATGTAAACATACAGCACACACATACACATGGTTTGAATAAAGGTATAAGCCAGCCCTGAAATTCCTTGAAATTACGTCCATACTGGATGATTCTGCACCAATATATTGTATATGAGAAACCAAGTTATTGTCCTTTTAGAACAGAGAACACAACGTTATGGACTGCTCTCACTAATGCATCTCAAGTAAGAACAAACTGCTTGAAAAAGCCACACAGGAAGCACTGCAGCAGATACACAAGATGTAAAATTTCATCATACTGTATCTCATTATTCTTCCATTCACCATTTTCTTAGAAGTGGACTCTTGTTCCTTCTCTGATATGCACCATTGAATGTATATGAAAGCATGAGGGCTTCTCTGCCAATCGCCTATGAATAAATCCATTTGGAGAAACATGTAAGTACATACTTGAGAGGTAAGGACCCATATATGGAGCACCTCGTATTATGTAACGGTGCTCATCAGCAGCTTGGGGAAATGCTGGTCATGACTCTCACTGTTGCTATGAGACTTTGAAAACTACTGTGTAGACCAGCATCCCTATTTGCTAAAGATTAAATGTTTTGAAAAGCTTTTTCCACTGTGCAGCAATTTTCAGCTGCAAACATTGTTTAAGCACCCACTGCAGTTGTTACCTTTGGAGATGATGAAAGTAGTCCCCAATTGTTTTAAAAAGGAAACAATTCAGCACAATGTTTTTTAACGTGTTGCATTCATATACACTCAGAACATTTTATTTTATCAAGACTACAAAACCTTTCATGGAAGATGACTCATTTAGTGCCCCAAATGGCCATGAAAGCCTGGCAACAAACGTGACTGTGTGGAGCTCTCTTCTCCCTCAGAAACTAAACCCTGGTACTGCCTGAGCAAAGCAATTTATTCCCAGTCGTTCTAATAGACCTGCTCAGTGGCCAACAGTAGGAGGTTGTGGTTGCAGGTGTGAATGGGTAGAATGTGGGTGAATGTGATTAATTGGGGAAAAGCCTCTTGGCGTGCTCAGTAAACCATCACCTGGATACATTTTAATTTGTCTTCTTCTCCTGAGACAAAAGTGGAACACACAATATTTTGAACTGTGATGAGCTCAGCTACTTCAAAATACCACTGGATTGCCGACTCCTCAAGCAAAACTAATCTTAAATTATTTCTTCTGCTCTGAGACTCTTACCAAGTCCGGACCCTGCCTTTCAGACCATCTAATGCTGTTTATCAAATTATTTCCATTGTGAGCAATAATGGATTGAACAAAGTTAAAGAGGCCTCTGGATTTAACAATGGGGAGCTTTCTCTGTTAGACAGATGAAGAGAATATGGAAGGGAAAACTGAGATGAATGAATAGAAAAACTAGGGTTGAATGTTCATTTGTAGACGCTACATATATGCTTCGGAAATTTAGACAATGAACAACAACTGTCAACAAATATGACATGGTTTTTACCTGTTACTCTGTGAAAAAACACTTAGCTAACTGTTAAGTTAGACAACTAGGCCTTGGTTAAGGTTAACACTTATTTAAGATCCTGGTTCTGTGTGTTAAAACTTTGGCTGAGTGCACTGTTATTTAAGGTAAATTAAAATTAAAAAATAAAAATAAAAAAATCCAAAATTAACAAATGAATCCACCAATGGCTTTTAAAGAACCAGGTTAGCTAGATTTTAGCTGGCAAACCTGGATTAGTTAAAGCAAAGCTACAGTATAACTTGCAACCACTGCAGCAATTACATTATAATGGCACATTGAATTTCCTTTAATTTCTCAAGATTCTCTGGAGTCAGTTGCATTAAAGGCATCATCTTTAGGAAACCTAACTCAGAGTCATGTCTGCTGTGGAGGTACAGTGTGTTTACCATTACTTTTGTGATAAAACTATCGAAACTTTATCAGTGAAAATGTAGTATAACATTAGGGTAAGTGGAGTCATAAAGTCAGCAAACTAGCTGACATTAGCCACCATGAGCTAACGGTCATACCAGACCAAGTAAGGATGTAGCAACAAAACCCTTGAGTGTACTGAATTGTGCAACGGTATGTTTTATTAAATTAAACGTCTTATTTGTAGTGGGAAGATTGTGTAATTTCTTCTTTCAAAGGTCACATAATCTCACTTTAAGCCACATAAGAACAGGGCCCAGGTTGTTTGAGATGAAGCTACAACTGACAGTATATTCTAAAAAAGAAATCACAATTGGGATGTTCTCATGGGCAAAATGGAGTGTTTTGAAAAGACACAACAATTTACTTTTCAGTCACTCCAGTCTACACAGTTTGTCCAGCAGAACCTCCATCGCATCCCTGCAATACATTGTGCTCTTTACTGGTCAATAATGCCTGGATGACACTGTATGATCAGTTTTTAGTTGCATATTTATACTAATCATAGTGTTTACTTTGTGTGTTTGAGTAGCTTTTAACTGGTGTCTGCTGCCACCATGGCCTGTGGGCTTCTTGGTCAAGTGTGGATGCCATTAAACGAACACACCTGGAGATGTAGTGAGTATGACAGGCATTGCCCACAGCACCACATTCAACAGCAGTCTAACATGGAAAAATGTGATTTGGACCGGAATATATTGCAGGTCCCCACAGTAACACCCCCCTACCTCTGCTTTTTAAATGTCAAGCTACTTAAGATTACCTCCATTTTATCCGGTCATAATGGCAAAATGTGTTGCGCATATTTTTCATGTCTTGAGCACAGGTTTCCATTTTGTGATAAAGTGCACACGTCATGAAATTCTCAGGCAACAGACTTGTGATTCCAGAGGCACTTTCACAGTCTCTCCTGCCAAATTGCTGAATAGAAATGATCATTGCTGTGATGATTAGTTAGCTGCCAGGAGATGGACAGGGTTATTTTCTAGACTAAATAACGTTTAAATGAGACCATTAAGAGTTCCGATCACTGGCAGGTTTAGCCTCGCTGCACTTCCACTATCGGAGAGACAGTACACTGCTATTTCATGCACACATAGGAAATTTGTCTTCAAAGAGATATGCCAAGTCAGAGTACTTAGGAGATCTGTAATCAATTAATGTACATCACATTGAGAGATGTGGGTCCTTTTTAATCTGACAACAGAGCAGTTGCTAAAGCATAAGTGCCTGGCATGATCAATATCTGGAAAGACCAAAGATCACAGAGATTATTCACTGAACAAGAATGATTTAGCAAAGACTGGAGGCTCTCTAAGTCATGAATATTACCAAATTTTTATTTGTAAACCTATTTCTTAGTTGTGTAATAGGTAGCAGTAAGACAGATGTTAATGACATGAACACAATAACCTAAAAAGTGTTGTCACACTTCGAATGGGTTTATGGTACTTTAGGAGAAGAAAGGATTTCCAGCATTGATACCACTTTTAAGAACAACAAATGCTAATGCCAGCTCAAGACAATAATCCACAATCTGTCATACAGCTCGGTCCAGCAGGTTTTAAGATGTAATTAACAGGTACATATGGATTAACAACACAGACCCAATTACATTAGGCACACAAGACCAGCGGGAAGTGCAGGCTTCAATACCAATGAAAGTGCATGTTCTCATAGATCAGCTTACCTGTATGTTTCCTATTGATCATTGAATAGTTCTGTAAGGCGAGCACAGCAATCACAGTGTTCAGGCTCTAAATTACGCTTTATTAATATTATCTTAATGTTACTATATCTGGAGCATTGTGTACATCAGCAGCAGCGCAGGCCTATCTTTATGCTAAGACAGAACATTTTAAGAGCCACATATATGCAGAACTGAAAAAAAAGATAATAATTTATAATAATATTATTTACCCCCTCCCTTTTACTACATTAACTCCAAACAACAAACTGTGACTAACTCATCTCATTACTAAAGACATTTCCACTTGTGTGTTTTACAAATCCACAGGATTTTGGGAATGTCTTGGTTGGATTAGTTTCCAATCCAACCTAATGCTTGTTTCATCAAACAGACAGTTACAATAATTCATATTCAGATGGCTTATCTTTGTATTTCTTATATGAGGCTGCAGCATGGCTTCACTTTTCTTTGCACAACAGACACAAGGGTCACTACACCACTGGAATCTACTTTTTAAGACCCAGAAGATGGGATTGCACTGCTTCAGGTTTTTGGTCATTTAAAATGATATAATTTAGACTAATACAGTGCAATTTTAGACAATATACTTTGTAATACAGCTTTATATAGCACACGTACAATGACACACACACATGTTTTTGTGTGACGTGTGTGATCAGGACTTGATTGTACAGATCTAAATACAGTTACTATACAGTACAGAGAGCTGCAGGCTTTATAAGGAACTCTCTCTCTCAGCTATTGACCACAGTGTGTGTGTGTGTGTGTGTGTGTGTGTGTGTGGATGAGAGAGGAAGAAAAAAATCCCTTTTTATTAATGAGTCTTTCCATGTGCACTGAAGCTGATCAGCACTGCAGTGAGTCAACGTTGCTTCTTGTGTTGAAGGAGCAGCGACAGNCCCCCCCACTGCCTCTTTTTTGTGATTGTTTTTATTGGAATACACAGAGAAACTATAGGTTGGTCCTGATCAATAAGTTTGTATTTCTTTTGCCCATCATGCTGATTTGATTTTGGGAACACTGCAGGAGACGTCATCAGATACTCCTCCTGCTCTGATTGGTTGTTTTTACTAGGGAGCGGTGGATTCTTGCAAACGGCCTTGGGGGCAGTAGGTGGAGCTAGAGGAGTATGATTTTTTTCACAGATTATCTGTCTGATACTCTCAGGACATAGTGACAGTTTTAGCAAATATGACTAAAAGTTTTATACAAGTTACCAACTACAGCTTTAATCATAAACTCCAACATAATTGATCATTTGGACACACCTTTACTGATCATTCTAAATCTGCAGACTTTCTTTTAACTCTTTGTACAGTCCTGAATGAAGAAGTGACAGTGTTCGCATGCTCTGTAATTTCCTTACTTCCTCATTTTCTGAATTGCTCAGTTCTTCTTCTTCTGCTTTAGTGTCACATCGNGTGTGTGTGTGTGTGTGTTTTCAGATTGACCGGAAACATCACAGAGACATGTCCACTGTGATTAGCACTTGTGCAAATGTCAACCTTGTTTGTAGTGCAGGTAATGAACAAAGCTCTGGATCTTAAGGGGAGAAGAAAGACAGAATGGTAGAGAGAAAGAAAATGAAGAAAGACAAGTGGAAAAGGTGGAAATGGAGAGAAGTGAGGAGAGAAAATATAAAGTGTAGGAGGGAGAGAAGAGCGGGGAGGGGGAAAGAATGAATGTTTGGTGAGATAAGAGCAGAGGAAAGTGTAGGAGAGGAGGGGGAAGTGAGGGGAGGGAGCAAAAAGGAGAGAATGGGTGCAGAAAAGAGGGAAGGAGAAGAGAGGTTAGAAAAGGACAGGATGTTGAAAGCAATATGAAGGGAAAAGAGAGCCAGAAGGTAGAGAGGCAGAAAGGAGGGAGGAGGAGAGAAAGCTAGGGAAGGTGATGAGATAAAAAAAGAAACTACAGTAGGAGGAGAGGAGAGAGAGGAGAAAATATAAAAGGGGAGAAGATGCGAAGGTTAGATAAAGAGAAGAGAGAAAGAGTGATGAATGGAAAAGAGGATGAAAAATGCAGGACAGGAGATTGATGTTCTTAAAATATGCTGCAACAGTGAACCAAAGTCCAAATCCTTTTTGTATTTCTAAACTCATTCTGGGAAACATCTGTCATCGATGGAGGCATATTTTCATTATATCTGGTGTTTGTTCCACGTGTCAGACAATTAAAACAGTACTTTTCAAATAAAGTCATTATAGGTGATAGGGTCAAATATGGAAGAAAAAGATCATAAACTACATGAATGTGCTACATGTTTTCTTCCTTCTTTCCTTCATTTTTCTATTCTTTGTCCCATTATTTATTTGTTTCTTCCTGCTATTGGTTCATTCATGTCTCTTACATCATACTTCCTTTTCTTTCCTTGTTCCTTTTCTTTTTTCCTGTATTTCTTTGATCCTGTTTGTCATTATACGTCTCTTTCATCATCCTCCCTTTCTTTCTCTCTATCAATTCGTCATTTTGTCCTTCTGTCCTACATTTCTTCCAGTTCTCCTACACCTGCCTATTTTTGTCTCATCATTCATGTTCTTACACATCATTACTTTCTTCCTCCCATAACATTCTTTCTTAGTTTCCTTGTTTCTTTCTTTCTTTCTTTCTTTCTTTCTTTCTTTCTTTCATTGCAGATTTCATCCTATTCATCAACAGTAAATAAGCCAGGTAAATTTGAGTTCTCTCAAGCTTTTGTTGTGGCTGTGGCATGTTTCATTTCTCCCTGCCCTCCTGTATCAGCTCTATTGTTAACTGGGCTGCACTGCACCTGCACTGCATCAATCTTTTGCTCCTTTCTGCTGCGCTCTCCTCTCTTTCCGTCTGATCTGTTCTTTTCCGCTCTGCTCTGTTCAGCTCCGCTCAGTTCATTTCGCATCATCACTCTGGTGTGGGTTTTTCCCCCCCCACTGCCTCTTTTTTGTGATTGTTTTTATTGGAATACACAGAGAAACTATAGGTTGGTCCTGATCAATAAGTTTGTATTTCTTTTGCCCATCATGCTGATTTGATTTTGGGAACACTGCAGGAGACGTCATCAGATACTCCTCCTGCTCTGATTGGTTGTTTTTACTAGGGAGCG